>JXSR01S001225.1:278089-294573 GCA_000969725.1 Ophiothrix spiculata | reverse complement strand
GACCCACAATTTTTGATTAAGCCCTGCATTGCTTTTATTCATGATAAAATCCATGGAATGACATCATATGTGTAGAGTAAAAAAAAAAATTAAAAGAAAAAAAAAGATTAACCGACCGACCGACCCAAAATTTTAATTTTTCCACTGGAGGGCAAACAAACAATTTTTTTTTTTTGGCCTAATATGAGCTGTAACTGACCTTGAATACTTGTCCAAGCTACTGACCTCAAAAAACCAGTCCAAGCTTCACCTAACCTTGAATACTAATATGAGTTGTAACTGACCTTTAATACTTTTCCAAGCTACTACAACTGACCCCAAAAACTAGTCTAAGCTTCATTTGACCTTGAATACTAATATAGTTAAACTTTTTCACAGGAAAATAAAAATTGTCATTAGTTATCTACCAATGTTAAATATATAGTCAAAATGCTTCACATTTTCTGACAAAAAAAAATAATATGTCGAAAGCAAACTCTTTACTTTCATTATATTTGATTTTTCATTAAGGTAAACAGTGACTATGGTTTTGTAACTATGTGCATTCCTATCTATCTTTGATCTGTCTCTGAAATCATAGAAAGATTTCAATATCATGAAGCACCTGGTGTTCATAGACTATTAATTTAACTATAGGAATGAAATAACTGCATTTTGGGACAATATTGCTCAAATTACCTTCAACGTATTGTTAATTGATTTCCCAGGGTAAGGTCATACTAAAACACACTTGATCAATTACCTATGGTTATGACTCATTTTTAACATTTTATAAAAATTTCACTATGATAAAGGTACTTGTCATCATTTTGTTCTGGTCATTGCCAATACCGTCAAGGTAAGCAAGATTAGCGATGGTAGGCCACCTGTCTTCACTTAAAAAGAGGTTTTTTTGGTGCCTATGCAGGCGCTTCCTTGCTTAAAGGCCAAGCAACTCTGATGATGTACCATCTTAAAGCTATGCAATCATTTTTACCTGCAGATAAGGCCATGCATAGACCCAGACTAGCTGGGTCCAATTAAACCTGTAAGCTTGGATCCACACGAACTAAGGACAGTCCACTCTTAGAAAAGAGTCAGGAATTAAGATCAACTTACGCCATTAAACTTGTTAAGAAAGACCTGTAGGGCTTAACAATTTATTAAGAAACACCTGTAGGGCTTGACAACCTTCACTTCTGGAGCAAAATATCCTGAAGTCTGTGTTTACACAGATGTGCGACTAACTGTTGGTGTGTATTTAGTTCCAATCCAGGTGAATCCAGGGTTGGTAGATTTCACTGACCAATTAGATACTTTAGCACGTAGACTGATTAGTAACAATTTAAAGGAACATGTCTACTGTGGAAGCAAGCTCAATGCAAAGGTTTAATTTGTATGAGGGTAACTTTATGCAAAACCTTGGCCATTTGGACCTGAAGTGGACCTTTATAATGCAATCCAACACAAATGCAATGGTGCATTTGTACAAACGTTGTCAAGCTTGCCAATAGATCTACAGTAAAATAACACCAAACGTGTCAATGTTACTATGTTGTTGGTGACTACAGCATTTATTTGCATTTGAGAGCAAATTCAGCTGTAGAGTTTTTTTCAGAAAGAATGGATAGTTTCAAACATACAATTGTAGCAGAAACTAACACCAACTGTAGCCAAGCTTTGTCTATATCTTTACAGCTTACCAATATATGACCACGAAATTTATTTGATATGACAATGCACTAGCAGATAGATTATACCGGGAGATTATACTGCACAAGGTCTTTACATTAAAGAAAACCAGACAACTTCTTGTCAAATAATGGCCATACTAAAACTCTGCTCTATCCAAACACTGTCTTCAGGATGTTTTCCTTTGGCAGTTTTAATTCATAGGCTTTTTGGAAAGCAAGATATTTTTGGAACTTGACCAAATCAAACATCATGTGAATGAATATTCTTATACGTTTTGGTAGAACTCATCAATAACAGTTTGAAACTGGGCAACACCACTTTTTATTCCAAATATTTCGATGATACCCATCACAGTCTACAGCGATCCAACTCTGAGTTCTGGTATGGTATATTTGACAAACCATTGTCTAAAATTTGTAAAATAGCTTTCAGCATCTTGGTTAGTTGTTTCAACTTGTTTGATACACAAATGCTTTAGTTCACTTTTTAAGTAGTAGCAATAGATTTCTCAAAGGTCGAGATGGATTTAAAATATGTGATCCAGAGAATATAATCATTGGTCTTGGTTGAGTGCTTTGTCCCTCTTTTTGTACAAAACTAGTATTTTTCATCAAGGAACAACCGTTATGCTTTCCTGGTCTACCGGGCTTTACAGGCATTATAAATCGACTTACTTCCTCTTGTTTAGTCATACATTTCTACATATGTGTTTTTATATATGGAAAATGTGAACTGAAATAACCTTTACTGAGATATTCAGATACAAAGATATTATCAAAAAACATCAGCTTGGTCTTAACAAACTTAAACAAAAGCAGTTAACATGCCAACCAATTCTCCTGTGCATTCCATGGTGTCAAGACGTTCCCATCCCTTGCCAGGCCCAACCCACCCCATGATTTGCAACATTACATAGGTTTGTCGCTATTAAAAGATAACACTAAACAGGTAGCAACTCAAGTTCCTTCATGCTGATTTTTATCTAAATCATGTACAAGCTTATTTATTATTCACAACAAAACTGTTATGTCAAAATCTAATTTTCAAATTATCATTACATCAAGGATCAATGCGGCAATTTTTTTTTTGTCATTTTCAATATATAACTGTTTTAACTGTTTCACATGTTATACAGTGCTGAATTAATGTAGAAGAGTGGTTAAATAATATAAACATGTGTCCAAAAGTTATAAGAAAGTGATAAAGAAGACACGGCAGATCCACACAAATGCACCTGGTAAAATTATGGACTCGAACCTGAGAGCTCTAGTAGGCTAGAAGAATCTTAGAGGTCTTGTGCTTCCGGAGGTCCAGAATAAGGGTGCAAGTGTTACAACCAATCATGTAACTTTACAAACTGTGATTTCATTTTTGTCTTTGGCAGTTTGCACAGAATTTTCTGAATGAATATGAGGCAAATGTAAAATAGCTATAACAAATTCCATAAATTTCAGAAGAATGAGAAAGGAAAAGGAAAAACTTTGTACAGCAAACATGCTCTCTTTGGCAAATTTGAAGAAAATGACTTCAGCACATTTTACGAATGGTGAAAAACAACACTGTTCCAGTAATATTTCTTCATTAATTTTGTAGCCAATCTACTATAGCAGTCAGTCTCATCACTCAATCTGCTTGGTAACGAGAATGCTACTGTTATGTATCTGTCTAGGTAATTAAACAGGAACTAAGGTGTGCAATTAATTTGTTGTTAGAATCAAGGCAGAACTACTTCAATTTGTTATTTCTATCATACCATGAAATCCCTAGACCTAGACTTGATTAAGGTAAATTCACTTATAAGTTTTGAAAGTGTTTGTTACAAGTCAATTAAAATTGTGTTAGATGACTATGCTGGTACCATCTCTTGGTTTGTACCTTGTTTAAAGGTGATATCCTTAAAGAAACTTTGCGAACATGATAATACATTTACAGTGGTTTATTTTCAATATTATATTTTCCCCATTGAATAATGTTCGGACTAGCGAGCTTTCGGACTTCTATAAAATCTATAATAGCAGTCAGTCTCCACACTCAATCTGTTTAGCAACGAAAATGCTACTGTAATGTGTCTGTCTAGGTAATCAAACAGGGACTAAGGTGTGCAATTAATTTGTTGCTGGAATCAAGGCTTCTAGAACTACAACAAATTGTCTATTTCTATCATAATATGAAATCCCTAGAGCTAGACTTGATTAAGGTAAATTCACTTAGTTTTTAGGTGTTTGTTACAAGTCAATTAAAATTGTGGTAGATGACTATGCTGGTACCATGTCTTGGGTTTGTACGGGGGTTTGTACCTTGTTTAAAAGTGATATTAGAGACTTTCTGAAAATGATAAGCTGGAGTAGTGGTTCCAAGCTATTTTTTGAGCTCCACTTATCCCTACAAGTGAAAATAGGTCAATTCCTAGACAAATTGAGAGTCTAAATTACTTGTGACCTATCAGGTCACTTCAAAACCCTTATGTGAGTTTGACATACTTTAGAAAATAAGACCATTTTGATGGTTATGGAAGGTAAAATTCATATTGGATAAATAATAAGACACCTAAATAAACAGATTTTTTTTATAAACTTTTATATAATGTGATTTGATATCAACAATGGGAGTTTTGCATGTTGTTCAGGCAGCCGAAATACTTTCTGCCAGTAGTGTTACCATACCTCAATATGTCAATGCTACCAATGAAATGCACAGCTAACTATACAGTAAAGCACTTTAATTTCACTGCATTAAAATTAAGTGAATTAAAAAAAAAACTTAATTTTACTCTATATTTTAATTTCACTAATTTGAATCATCTTGCTATTCCAGTGACTTTAATTTAGTAACATTTTAAGTTAGCAAATTTAGAAACTAGTGAAATTAACTAAATTAAAATACTAGCGAAATTTTCATACTTTACAGTAGATAACCTGTGACTTTACATACACATGGCAATGAACGATGAACTTATAAATAAACTGGGATTTAACCGAGTTATAAATATATATAATAATATGTGTGTTTCAATACTGATAAATTTGTTTATTCAAATGACATATGCTATTGATTTAATATGATCAATCAATTAAGCATTGTTTCAAAGTGAATATAATCAGGTTTAATAGAATACTATAATATTATATACTGGTAATTATATATGTTTATCTCTTATGTAGTGTAACTCTATCGCTTGTTATTGTGTTCTTTTAAATATTTGTCTATCAGACAATTTGATGACAGATCTGATTCTAATTCTGACAGTCTGGAATTTTTTAGACACACACACAGGGCATGATTGGTTTCCCCCAGTTTACACAATATTGGGATTTCCCAATTGCGTACATAGAATTCAATTCTTCCATTCGCACAGAAGGTTCACTGCTCTATGTTTGGACTCATCTTCCTTTGCTGACAATTACATTTGATCAAATGGTATCCAAGAGGACATAAACCGATTTTTACTGGAATTGTACACTTGATAAAATCTTCAGCTTTGAAAATGGCACAAGACAGTGTGTCAAAAATTCAGCTCTCCAGTATGGATGTCGCTAAGGACAGAATTGATTTTGATTCCTCTCATGTTAACAAATTTACTATATTCCAATTGATTTTAGTCCTTGCAATTTGTCTGTTTTGGATTGACATCAGTTCTAGACAAATGGATGTCGGATTTTTGTCTGAACAAGCAGACTTTGAAGATTATGACATACCGGTGATACAACAATCTCGGTGTTACAACAGCAAGGAAATATCATTTTCTCCTGCGAAAACTGCAAATAATACACTTACAAACATGATTGTTGAACAAGTCCTGAACATGACAATGAACTTTGAAAGCGACATTGGCATCTCATACCAATATTGTAGCAGTTATTTTGGTGGGAAAACACAGGACTACTATCTATCATACACACAAGCAAAATGTCTTCCCGATAAAATCATGGAAGCAAAACATTTGTTATATGGTATTGTAGCAGCACCAATGGGCATTGCATCAGTCATGATTAAAAGGATTTTGTTCCCACCAAAACTGTACTCAGAACAAGTGCTCGATATCTGGGCGTATATTGATCCCATTGACATCACTAAAGCTGACCTAGTTCTGCTTCGTGTGTACGCCATTATGACAAACGACGAAGCAACAAAACAACAAATAATTGGGTTTGAAGCGGAGAAAAAGAGTGACCGATGTGCTGTTCCCACCAAATTCGCTCTCCTCAACAATGGTGAAAGTCTAAAGGTTACGGTTAAAGATATTTTCCCGCAAGAAAAATGGATTGCGCATTCTTCATTGAAAAAGAATATCTCATTCAAGAACGTACAATTAGGCGGTCTAGGAGCAAGATGTGAGTTCACATTTCATTTGAATAATTCCAATTTGCCCCCTCGATTTGGCGGTGTATTTGACCTGATGCAAAAAGGGAACAGTAATATTGTGGAAGAGATAAGTTTCACAGATTATCATGCACAACCAAAGCAAAAGAATACTCATGCTAAGAGTTGTCAAACACAAGAGATGAATAAAACCTCTCAAGGACTTACGAGTATGAAAAAATCAGTAAAAGACAATCACAGTCACATGGAAACGCAAATAGTACCTACAATCCAAGAGGTACCAACTATATTCATAACATCGGCAAAACAGCTTAGTGACCCAAAACCTTTCTTAAAAGTAGTTGCAAGAAATATTGAACCAAACTGGAAAAAGGTTGCTATTAAACTTGGTTTTACACAAACTGACTGTGAACAGTTTGAAGACAACAACAATCTTCCAGAAATAAGCTGGTGGCCTGGTTACAAGTTGCTGATTACATGGCTGGAAGGGCTGGATCAAGTTGAAATTCAAAAATGGAAGCAAACATTACAATATGCAAGCAATTTTGCATTCAATGTGGCCCACCGATAACTGTCTAGCAGATGAGATTTTGAATATAAGATCCTCCTTCTGGTGTTTAAGACTTTCCACTATCACTCTCCTGCATACCTTGCCAATTTGCTCACCAGCTCGGACTTTCAGTTCCTCATCTCAAGTCTCTTTCGGATTTCCTTTGCAGCGTCCAAGAACAAACTTCTATGGACAAAGATCATTCGCCGTTTCTGGACCCAAACTCTGGAACAATTTGCCTTCAATAATCAGGAACGCTGCTCCAGTAATGACTACTAGTCAGTTCAAGCGTACTCTCAAGATTCTACTTTTTGAGTACTATTTTGAATGTGAAATTACCTTACAATATTTGTCTCCTATTGTACATGATTCTGTCTATAACAACGTGTATTTGTAAAAATTGTATAGTTTTAAGGTTTTGTTACAAGTATGTACAGCGCTCAGCGGCTTTCTTTGTTATGAGCGCTCAAAAATCTCTCATTATTATTATTTTGCTGTTCATGGAATAGAGAATATTTTAATAGTTTTTGTTGGTATCATATGAGGCAGCAGACTGAATATGAAATCAAACTTTGGAGTGATACAACATAAATTAATATTTTTTAATTATGCAAGGAGGTGGAAAACATCACAGTTTTAATTCACAATTTTATATAATATACCATGATTAAAGCAATACTATAAGATTTTGATCAAAAATGGTTTATAGTAAAAACAGCACTAAATCAAGGAATGTGACTATCTAAAAATGTTTTCAATTGTATTTTGTCAAAAAATTATTTTGCCACCAAAAATGCATAAAAAGGACATGTATGTTTTCCATATATACTAATACATGTGAAATTAAATTAGGGATCCCAAATTTAATTCAACAAATGGGCATAACAGAAAAAGTAAGCATATTTAACCCAAATCATTTGGGGTATTAATATCTACCCAAAACAAACAAAATAAGCTATAAAAATCTAAAGTCATGGTTGACAGGGGCGCTTCATGTTTAGCACTTTATAGTTTTGCTTTAAGTATGGTAGTACGTAACAGAATTCACTTGATGCAAAATTGATTGACATTGAACTAAGTCGCAGAAGTATGATTCGGAACATACTTTGTAAGGTATCGGCCAAAATGACCAAAAAAAAATCATTTTGGGCCAATTTGTGATCTATTTTTGGCAATATTTCAAAAAGTAAGTCAAAAATCAAAAATTGGAGAAATGAGTTCCTATACATGTGTTTCTAGATTCTAAAAAGCATAAGAGGTCCAACTTTTATCTTTTTTTCAAAATTTAGTTAGGTTGTTTACAAATATAGTGCTCCAAGAACAAGTTTTTTTTTACCTTGGTCCAAAATCGTACATTTTAATCCAAAACTGACCCAACCATCATCTTCTACATGGAAATCCACATCTAGAAATGTATACTTTTATATGGATTTACTTATCGGTTGCTGAGTTAAAAAGCATAAAATATTTCAGAAAATGAGGGGTTAACGCTACAGTCCCTAAAAACGTCTCTCTCGGCTGAATGTCATGTTTACTGCAAGTTTTTAGCTACTTACATCTATCAGAATATCACAATTTTTGGCGTACTTATTGAATAGAGTCTCTAGTTTATATGTTAATCTTTACTAGTGATTTCACATCCATTATCAAGGTCAAAATGACGCCTAAAGACTGCTTCGAAAAAGTTGACCCTTTTTCGCCTAAACCTCATAATTTTATAATGTTTGAACAATTCGACTGGTTTCAAATTTTGACAGATTGTAGGCTTGATACTTCTTATTGAATTACAAACAATATTTTATAAATATGCTGTATTGATTTTGAATGATAATGTAACAAACCCGCGTTGTTTTGCCCGAAAAAACGGATGTGAAATACGACTCTGAGTTCGCCCTGTTTGAGCTGTGAATTGCCTGTTTTAAGTATCTACATTTTGTCTGATAAACGCATTTGCATAATTTACTTACAAATTGAGCATTCCAATGAGGCAAAAATTGCAATTTTTATGTAAACAAAAGAAAAATACGACATTCTAATGTTTATGTTCTAGATTTTAGTTCACAATCTCAACACTGCCTTGATAGCTCATCGGTAGATCCCTCACTTTGTAATGCATGACTAACCCTCGCCATAATCCATGGTTCGAGTCCCCGCAAAGGCAGTGGAAACTATTTATCTTTTCATGATTAAAAAATAGTTAGGGTTCACATTTTCCTGAGCAGATGGATTTCCTTTACCCTTAAAGGCCCGTCAAAGTCTTTTCAGGGTCAGTGAAAAGTTAATAGAAAGGCATTGTCACATTCAATCCTTATGAGACACAAGATCAAAATGTTTGCTAGTTGGACAGAAACGATTTTATACCATCCTCTTTAAATAAGCATATCTTTGGAACGCCTTTATCAATTGTCCCCATCCTTTCAACATTCTAAATCTATGATTTACAAGTACTTAGAAACAGAAGTTATTCGTTTAGCATTTATCTTGTCCTGTAAATATGGCACTGATTTTACCTATTGCGATTTTATTGACTCACTCGGTTTAACATCCTAAGAATTACAACATGTATTCCATGTTTTATGAATTATTATTATAAAATTGTATATATAGATAGTTTGTATTAAAAAAAACACCACTCATACACAGGCTATTTTTGTTGTTGTGATTTTGTGTTATTTTATCTATCAAGTTACCAACCAAAAACGAGTCATTATAAATAGATATTGGTATTTCAAAATGGCATATAAGATATCATAACAATCTGCAGCCATTACATCTTAAAAAGTTTAAGTGAATTCACAAGCAATCCTAAGTTGACTTTAATTGTTGCTGTATATTATCACAGAGATCAAGGATCATTATTGATGACAACTGAAGCATTTGAAAATTTTGTGACAATAATATGGTTAAAAATTGACATAATAAAGATAAATAAATTATTATGATTGAATAAGTATATAGATGATGCATACAAGATTTTGGCCCAGGATTTTGGCCTCTTTCAATAATTTATAGGTCCTTCTTTTTAGGGAGCCTGCGCTAGTACCAAAGTGTCAAGATTTGACAGAAATATAGTGCCCCTTCAAAAAAAAAGTGTGATTCCCAAATCTTTGCTGGGCCAAATTTGAAAGTGCAAAGTCAATTTTGCTACATATCACATAGGGAACAATGTTATCTGTCCATGAATTCTATTCTCCAAACCTAATTTCATTTGCAACGATGAGTTCAAGCCTCAACATTCCTTTACACTCAATCCTCCTTCACGTTCCTGTATTTATGATATGAAACAAATATCAGGAAAACCATTACCTCTTCAAACTGGAAATACAACACTGCATCTTAATGCATTTAAGCTTTAAACGCAGCATAACCAGAAAATAATCACAAAAATATTGACAGATTCCTATACACCGAGGAGGTCCTGATCACGATATAACATAAATCATGCACCATATTTAGGAAATTAGCATTACCTCCTCAAAAATGAAATATAACACCGCATCTTTTTTTAAGAATCCCTAGTAATTGGCGAATGATTTTAAAAGAAAATAGCCCTGGATGACTAATCAGCATGGAGTATCAGAAGCTTACTGTCACTTGGTGGTAAGGAGTTTACGAGATGTAATTCAAGAAGTTTGCTCAAGACTCTTGTGGCTTCAAGGAGGACGTTGAGTCAACAGACAAGACAAGTGGTGGTAGATGGTGCTACTGTGATTTCTGAGACGGGAATTTTTGCCCCATTGGTTAACAATTAAATTTGACGTAACGCTAAGAGCAGACTTACTAAGTCACTGGGTCTATTTCCAGAAAATATACGAAAACATTTTGGCTACACCTAAAATTACAGATTTGTTATAGTGAAAACATTGATGTACACTTGAAAATCCCTCATCAACGTGACTATTGTTGTTTCAAATAATTCTCGGACACAAAAATTCAGAGCCTTGCGTTACACAATTGCGTGTGCATTTTCGCGAGTACACAACACTTTTCAGGCACGCGTGATGTTGCGGCACAGTGGATTACTGATTGGAAACGGTGTTGCGTACTTCCCGGTGTCCCGTTCTTGTCACAACTTGTGGATACGCAGTGGCTGCGTTCATTTTCATGTCCAAAATTTATTTGAAACAATAATAGAAGCTTAGTAAATTCTTAGACAATTATAATTAACATTTATCTCAGTTAAATAAGATCTTGCAAGTGTTTTCTTGCTCCTCCTCTCACCAGAGGGATTTGAGGTTGACTAGAAAAGGCTTATAAAATCTACTACATTCGTATTTTGACAAAAGTAGTTTCTAAAGTTTAGTTTTCTGTACGACCACACATTTACAGCTATCTATGATGATTACATTTTGACTGATGTACTTCAAACTAGGGATAGGAGTTTGAATAATAAATAATAATAATTACAGTTTATTTCAAACTCATCTCATGACCTGCAGGTCAAATTTCTAGAATTTTACATTATTAAACACAATATTGCAACATTCAAACAACTTTACAAACAATCCTCCCCCCTCCAGCCAATGAGGATAACTGAGTGCTTTGCCCAAGGACACAACACACTTTGACCAGTACTGCTTTGACACTCTATAAAAACAAAGAAATACATTTAGAATACACTGAGAATAGGCAAGTTTGGCGCTTTCCCCTACGATTTTGTTCCCCCATTTATGTGGCGCATATTTGTAAGGACTAGTTGAGAACCCATGTATTCGTGTATACAAAACCAGTCAACCAGCAGGTCAGTCTGTGCACAAAAGCAAGGTCACAATTTCTTTCTGTGAAATGGAACTTTTGCTAACATGTTCCGAAGATTTCCGATTTTTTCCGAATGATAGTGCGCAATTTGTATAGCTTTTTCTGGAAATCTATACGCTTGATTTGTTTGCTGTGAGCGGAATATGTTGATTTTGTCTTTTCTTAAAATCATTGTTATAAATAATTATTATAGCATTTTATTAAAATGGTTGAAATTAGTGTTTGAACATTGTATGTGAATTTTCCTTTTTCCTGGGATGTAAAACAAAAATCGTGGACTTGATCGTTTCCGGTAACGTTACCATTTCTAACTAACATAAATGTGCAAACAAGATATTTATTATTCATTTCACTGAAAATGAGAAGTATCCTGCTTGTTTAACACCGTCAAATTTATACCTGAAATGTAGGGTTTTCTGTTGCAAGTTCGGAAATTCAAACAGGGCAAGATGCAACCACGTGCAGATTTATGTATACAGACCATGTGCCAGGAATATTCAATTGAATCACGTTTATCACCGCGCAATTTGCTGCACACTTGACTGGCTAATCACATTGGGTAGACAAAAGAGTTATTGATCGCTAACGAAGCCTTCTCCACAGAAGATTTTAAACTTCGACATTTTGCCTCTAACAAATTGACAAACCCACCTTATTTTCGTGGATTTGACCTTTTCAAGTAATTTTCTCAGAAAATAATCAAATGACATGAAAAACGAGCCTTTATTTTGTGTGTTACCAAATTATGACGAGTGTCCTGGTTATTTGAAGTGAGAAAACGCAATTTTTCAAAGATAATTTTGAGAAATAATTTTCTATAAAATTGTAGTTTAAAATTCCACATTTTTTTCATCATTCTGGATTTGAACGATGAAAATATCTATGTTTAAGGAAAATTGAGGCACTATCTCGTCATATATGATGAATTTGGAAGCCTAATTATCAAATTGTGGCATTAATTGTGAATTTCAAAACAATTTTCAATTTTTCATCACCGGTAAAATCACACAGAGTGTAATATCACTTTGGTTTACCTAGAAAAGAAAATAACGTACTTTTCAATGACCCGCTGGTTGACTGAAACTACTAATCAAAAAATTAAAAAATGTAGATTAATTCAAAAGGAATACTCTTTAAGAAAAACCTTTAAGAAAATCATTACTCAAAAGGTCCTTGACTCTCTCAGACTGCAGAGAACTTTGGTCTGCAAAGAAAACATCATTTAGAATTTATAATGATAACCGATATAAAGGAAGGGAAAAACATACAAAATGAAAAAAAATTGTATCTAGGAAACACAAACATTACACTAAAAGAGATGTATTCAAATAGTAATATAAATACAACATCAACCAAGTGCAAAAAAAACAACCATCTGACATCGAAGATAACACGTTCACAACAGGCTTGTGAATCTATGACTGTCACAACAATGAATTCAACATGGCTGCCATCGCACAAAGTCAAACAGCTGGTGCATGGCTTAGAACAATCTGAGGAAAACCACCAGATATTCTTTCCAACAGCTCAATTTCCATAAGAGCTCCAAGTGCCTATTGAGGATGATCACAAAATCCGAGATGGATATCCGAGATAATCTCCGAATTTACAACAATTGATTTTCAAAAACAGTCTCTTGCTTTAGAGTCCAAGGAATAGGTCAAAAACAGAGAGCATTTTTTATACATGTACTTTTATAGGCTGTTTATTTTGTGTCCTATACTCTCAATGAAGATTTGAAAATGTCCACAGAGTCTGTAAACACCAAAATACACCTCACACAATTCAAAACACACCATGTCTTTAGTTCGGCAGTGTGTCACAGTCTGATTATTCCGAAAGTTTACAAAATATTCATTTTTTGCTGCATTTTTGCTCTTTTATGAAACACTTAACTTGTGAAAATTTGTGCAAAAATGGCTACGATAGAACGCTCAAAAGCCGCTAGATCCCTCAAACAATTGTTCCTTTTATGGAGGTCTGTTTTATGCCCTTCTCAATAAAGGTGTCTAATAGGTATAATACTCTATTAAGGGTAATTGACCTCCATTTGCTGAGGAAAATGTGAATCCTAACTATTTTTTAATCATGAAAAGATAAATAGTTTCCACTGCCTTTGCGGGGACTCAAACCATGGATTATGGCAGGGGTTAGTCATGCATTACGAAGCGAGGGATCTACCACTGAGCTATCCAGGCAGCGTTGAGATCATGAACTAAAATCTAAAACATAAACATTATAATGCCGTATTTTTCTTTTGTTTATATAAAAATTGCAATTTGTGCATCATTGGAATGCTCAATTTGTAAGTAAATTATGGGAATGCTTATATCAGACAAAATGTAGATAATGTATGATACTAAAAACAGGCAATTCACAGCTCATACAGGGCGAACTCAGAGTCTTAATTCACGTCTGGTTTTTCGGGCAAAACAACGCGGGTTTGTTACATTATCATTCAAAATCAACATATCATATTTATTAAATATTATTTGTAATTCAATAAGAAGTATCAAGCCTACTATCTGTCAAAATTTGAAAACAGTCGATTGTTCGAACATCATGAAAAATGAGGTTTCGGCGAAAAAGGCGTCAACTTTTCGAAGTAGTCTATTGACGTCATTTTGACCTTGATAATGGACGTGAAATCACTAGTTAAGTTTCATGTCTAAACTAAAGACTCTTTTCTATATGTACGCCAAAACTGGTAATATTCTGATATGTGTAAGTAGGTAAAAACTTGCAGTAAAATGACGTTCAGCCGAGCGAGATGATTTTAGGGACTGTAGCCTTTTTTATGAAAACTCGGCAATCTTTCCGACATTTAACAACATTTTGGATCAACGAAAACAGAGCTTCTTCGATACAGGTGAGTTTTATGAAATTTGCAAGCATTTTCAGCGGTGTTTGGAGACAAAAGCTTGACAAAAATCGGCAATTTTAATACTTTTTACGATTTGTTTTAACCTTGTTGTTTTACCCCATAATTTACCTCATTATTCGACGCCCTGCCCTCCTTCCGAAATATTAACCTTGTTGTCTAGATAACATTTAAACTATTTTAATTTCTTTGGTTCATTTAGCTTGATGAACTAGTGGTTTTTGTTCCTTATTATGAACAGGGTTCTAAAACTACACCATTACCCTTATTTTGGCTTTGTTCTCCCATGCCACGCCTGTGTCTAGCAAAAAATGCCCAAAATATACCCCCACAATACGTGGCTTACTCAAAAGCCTATTTACTGTACTTAAGGTACCACTTGGGTAAGGTACCACTTTTGAAGACCTCAGACAGATAAAAGATCGCAATGCGCTATTTTGAAGACAAATTAGCCCCATTTCTTTGCCAATAATTGTTATTGAAGGAAGCAGCTTCATTATCTGTTGCATGCGCATAGTTCCGTACCAATGAGAGAAGTGGAGTATAATACTATATGTTACTCTCTAAAACTTCGAATTATCTGCAATGATCAAATATCTGATAAAGTATGGCGTGGGAAAGGCACTGAGACAATAATTCTTTAAAACTATTTTTCCAAACATCTATTTTCTTGATACTCTAATACAGGCAGCAAAGTCAGGCCCATAGCCAGGATATTTTCAATGGGGGTGCAGATTTCCAAAAAGTGGACCTTTTGGAGGAAAAAAATTTGTTTTGGTTGACTCTAAACTAATTGTAGTGGTTTTGACAAAGTAACAAGCAAAAAACCAGGTTTTCAGTAGTTTTACAAGCATTTTGTGTAGTATTTTATTAAGAAGTGACCTACATACGTGTTTTGGTACTTTAGGTGTTCTTTTGGTGGACATTTAGGATATTTTTGTGGACTTTTTTGTACATTGTCAACTGGCTACGGGCCTGACCAAAGTAGATACGTTTTTAATATCCACTGGCAAAGATGCCACTCATGAAAGTTGTCAACCATTTTTATGGCTTCCTGGTCAAATATACACACTTTAAGGCCCTTTTGGGGGGGAGGGAGGATCTAGTCTCTGTCCTACCAATCACAAAATACTGGCTACAATACTGTCTTTTAATGTTTTATCACAATATAGAAGGAAGTCATAAGATTGAACCTAAGATTTTAAAGAAACACAATTAAGGTTAAAAAGGCATAAACTGTCCTCTATATCTACCAAGTATGGTTTCATGTGAAACTTTTCACAATGTTACAATAATCTAACCAGATTCCCATCAATTCTATGAGGGGAGTCTTGGTGAGAGGGCTCTCATACACTCAGTGAATTTCTAGCCCTGGGAATTGTCTATAATCATATCAACTTGAAAAGAAAGAAACAAAATCTATTCTGTGTGAACTTACCGCAGCATTGTCTTTCTTGGCTTGTGTCAGCTCCCTCTGTAATCTGGTTACCGTGAGTCTCTCCCTGGAAAACACATAAATAACAGGTATTGTTATTGATATTGTTACAACTAGTCCGACAGTATTACAAGAGATAACTTTCAGGTTTTTCTCCGGGTACTTCGGTCTTCTTCCTGCATTCAAAACTTAATTTAAAAAACATCTTGGAGCCCTGTTGAAGATAAGCTTCCTTTAGCTTACTTGGTACTAAGTACCCAGTTGGGTATCCTTTGCGAAAGCCTAAACAAGATTATTTATGACGACTCACACCGAAAGGGGGGACTTTGCAGATGATATCAATTTTGAGTTTATCACTGCATCTGTTACAACATTTTCTAAGCTTTAAAATGACACCTTATTTGTCGAAATTGATCAAGGCGATCAAACTTTACAACAGAAAATCTGCTGGAAATTCTTATTATTTTCTTTATTTTTTGCTACCTATTTTCACCCGTATCTTGAAAAGTGTTCTGTCGCAAAGTCCCCCTTTTCGGTGTGAGTCATCACATTTAAGAAATGGTGGTCACTGGTTTAATGTGAAAGGAAATATCTTTTAGTGAATTTATTTTAAATTTTTTACATTTCACTAATTACTGTGGAAACATAAAGTACTGAAACCATGTTTCTTTTATATATATATTCAATATCAAAGGAAATTTATGGCTCTAAAATTTGTGCTAGATTTTTTCAGCAAAGTTTTAAAAATGTCTAGCTTCACAATAGCTAATTCTACAAAAAAACAATTTCCTTGAATCATTAAATTAAAAACCACAAGTTAAATATAGTAATATGTGTACCGCCGCGGCAAAAGGGTCCAGTTGTCG
>JXSR01S001225.1:245823-259914 GCA_000969725.1 Ophiothrix spiculata | reverse complement strand
ACTACTATTTTTGTGAATTGAAAGTTTGTTTTCAAAGCTCAGAGCAAATAACCAAAATTTATGTCATACAGGGTGTGCCAATAAAAACGCAAGATTGTTTGTGATTTTTTTTGAGAGAATTAGGTAATAAAAACAATTATCAAGTGTTATTGTACATAATCTCAGCTTCAAACAGCATTTTCTTTCGTAAAATTTGAGCGTTTAATTCTGAAGTTATAACAAGTTCTGTGAAGCCCTTATAAATTGGCTTGGTCCGATTTCTTGATCTCAATAACATGATCAATAACCAAAAGTAGGTGGCAATCAAAACATTAAATGACAAATTACTTATCTTCAGATGAAAACTTCATCACTTACTTGCATTTTTTGTTTAGTGTTATATCTACAGCTTATTGAAAGTATCCAATCAAGCCAAAAGGATGTTACAATAACTTTTACATTTGCCAGAAATAACAATTTCAATTGTTTTCTCTTCAAAATTTCATATTCAAAGTTTCCCCAAACCGGAATGTTATGTCCGTTTCTGAATATCTGACATGATGTGGACCTTGATTGTAAAATTCATTTTGATACGCAATGTAATTTTCCAAAAAAATTAACAATAACAATTAACAATTGCAGCTACTACCTCTGAGTAGCTCGTATTTAATTTATTCATTTTTATGATAAGAGGTTAATACAAAAGCCCATGATTTTTTTGTTTTATTTTAGGGCTGACACTGACTGAAGTACCACAACTAAAACCAGGAAAGCTGAGACTGCTAAAACTAAATAATTGCTTATAATTCTGTCTTCAAATCGATCATCTGTTTTGTTTTTAATGAAAATAATTGACCAATAATATCTTTGAGCCACAAATAATTGTAAAATTAGTTTAAAGGAGATAATTGTCTTGGATGCATATCATCCTGGGTTAACATGCTTCATCAGATGACCACAAATCGGACCAGATTGAAATTTGTGCTCCATTTTTAAAATGCTGTATCTCCGGACAGGAATATCTGAATTGGATGAAACAAAGGGCATAATGAAGGGAAGAAGCTCTATTTTAATATTGTTGATGATTTGATGAGAAAAATGGCCTGCTTATATTTTAAATATTTTTGTTTTCAAATCTTACATTTTTATTGGCACACCCTGAATTGATGAAATATTCATACAAGCTCGACAATGCACACATGCAATAAGATAATTATTTTTTGGAGTTTTGAAAAAATCCTGTTCAATGACTATTCTATTCCCTTCAGAGCAGCGAACTGCGACCATCTGATCGTAGTCAGGATAAGAATGCCTGACCCCTGCAATATGGGGTAAAATGAGCGTCAGAACAATCTGGATACCAAAGAATTTAGGTTTCAAAATCTAGCATACCGGCAGCCATTGGAATATAAGTGAGTTTTGGAAACTCTTCAATTGGCATTGGATTGGAAAATGTTAAAAGTGGAGGATTTGAGAACATAAACAGGTATAAAACATTCTAAACAAAGGGAAACTATAAACCGACCCTTATAGTCAGGCTATCAAGAGGTCAAATGGTCAAAGAACTTGATGCTGGAATTAAGAAGTCTAATTCAACGGCATCATTTGACAATAATGACTCACTAATTGACCCCATTATAAGAAAAGTGACAAGAATATCCTATAAATTATCTAGTTTTTGACTTAAAAGATCAAAAAAAAAATTGTCAAGTCTTAGATGACATGTTAATATGATAAAGATAAATGGTGCCAGGCTTCACAATCATATAATACCATTCGGATGTCTGATTTAGCTAAAATTGCATTTTTAAGGCTTTTAAGTGAAAATTTTGTTAGACTTGTTTATTTACAGGATATATGAAAGATATTTCGTTTTTGCAATTTCATTTCTTCTTGTCTTCTGTTTTAGTCCAATTGGTAGTCCTATCATGATACAGTTTTGTGATATATTTCAGCAAAAGAGCGTTTGCATGATACGATACGTACCTGCCATACACACAGACTATCTTCTTTGTTTTCCTCCTCCATGTGGTCTGGTACGTATCGTGTCATGCAAAAGAGCATTTGCAGGACAAGATACGAACCATACACACAGACTATATCCTTTGTTTTCTGCGGTCTGCCATGATGGCAGTCTTGAATTTTGAAAATATCAAAATCAGCTGCATGTCACAATTTACAATTTTGTTTCTCTCTTTTCCACTTGGCTCAAATGAGCAAGTGCTTTTATTTTAACTTATTTTTAAAACATAATAAAAAATCGTATTAAAAAAATAGATGCTTTCCTTAATGTCACATAACTTCCTGACAAGACAAGTCAGGGTGTTATGAAAGTTATGGAATCATTGCCCCTTAAACTCAAACCCTTCATACCTGACATAATGCATCTTGATGTACCACCAGGGGGGGGTACTCAACTTTGGTACGAACGGGGGTGTGCGGCATGGAACGTGGAACCCATCATACCCATCTTTGAGGGTAATTTTTGAGAAAAAGTGCACACATGTTTAGGGACTTTGCTCCAAAAATAGGCTGAATTTTCAAAATTTTCTGGGCTCGCGATGCGAGCCTAGAAAATTTTCCATCTTTTGGGGACCATTTGAGCATACTTTCTTGAAAATGTGACCCATGTTTAGGGATTTTGGTGCAAAAAATGGCACCCGCAGTTTAGGGATTTTTTGTGAAAAAGCGACCCATTCCAGCGGCACATCCCCGTATACCTAATATATGTGAGTAACCCCCCTGGGGATGTACCTAATCGTAGCAAAATTTCTAATGTTAACACTGTTATAATCAAACCAGATTAGTTATTGTCATGTCAAAACATGACAAATTAAGGGGCAGTGGACAACATGGAGACTTCGTAAGTACCACTTTAAGCTTTATGTAATATAACTAGACAAGATAAAAGAAGCACTTTCCAAATTTAAGACAAGACAACCATGTTGCTTCTTAAATTGGAACTGACATGATGGGTCAAGAGAGAGTGGACAACAAGGAGCCAATGATATGCTGAGTGATTGGTCATCTGAGCTTAAGCCTGAAAATTGAAAGCTTAAGTCTGCCAATGTCAACCGCTAAATAGTATAAGAAAGACTTTAATCATAACAAGCCTTGTGGAGTTTCAACAGATGCAGCTAATATTATATCAACAGTGATTTAATGGATAAAATGGGTAAGAAAATGATGGACAACATGGTGCAAATGTTGAGTGATGTCTCCTATTGACAATCTTTAATCATAAAATTTAAGCTCAATGTCTAACACTAAAGATCTCAAGAAAGACTTTATGATCAAGTCTTTCAAGTATCATTTTTGAGATTTTTAGAGATGCCATAACGTATACTTAAGGATCATGATTTGACAGACAAAATTATAAGACAATCTACCGAATTTCTTCTGACTGACATAAATTACACTTTTGATAACTATACATGGAAGCACCTATTGCCTCTCTTTAATCATAAAATTTAAGCTTAAAATTTGCAAAATAATGTCCAACACTAATGATCTTTAAGACGTCCTTATCAAGTTTATTAAGTTTCATATATGAGGGGTTGACAGATGCCATAACATTCAAACATCATGATTTGGCGGATAAAATTGTTAAGAAGACAATCTCATGAATCTCTGCTGACTGACATAAACGTCACTTTGGACTCAGTATGCGAAGTCAACTTGTATATTCCTATCAGGGTAAATTCTAAGCCTATTATGTACTAGATAAATGGTGAAACAGACACCATTATCAGATATAATGTATCTTGGTATGGGATGGCTTGTCATTAGACTATCATAAGGCTCGACGCTGTTGAACCGTTTATCTGACATACACGACAATTAGAGGCATATTATTTGAAATTTTAATTGAAAACATAAAAAAAATAATTTCAAAATATCTAATAAGTAAAATATCCATAATAATTTAATTTTAAAACACTCCTGTCTCTGGTGATATATTTGGATTGTGCTAAAGACTACTCTAAAAGGTAGGACAATTGAAGACGATTGAAGCTGATTGATCGATCTCACCATAAGACCGTGAACTTAATGATGTGTTTCGAGAGAAAATAATTGTATGCCTTTAACAGATGGTCAGTTATCAATGATAATTGGTGATTATTAAAAAGGGTCAAAGTTTAAATTTATAAACCGTATTTCTAACACCATATATTTTCTGTATTTTGTACACACAAATGACAAATTTCATTACATCGGCCATAGCCAACACGTTTCTTGTGGTACCATCCAAGTACTGCATTTTAGATATAGGTTCCCCTGCTGCAAAAGGATGCAGCTATCGGCTCCTACATGTTGCTCATTTTAGCATATATGATTAGCATATCTGATGTATCAGATATGCTACAATGAGCAACATGTAGGAGCCGACAACTGTATCCCTTTGCAGCGACGGGACACATATGACATCCTTTGGTGAAACATAAGCCATGGGCTCTTGCTGTATGTCTACTATGCTGGAATCACGTTTCAAAATTAATGGTAGATTCCCTTGACTCCCTAGTTTTTGTTTTTATTCATATGCCCATGTTTATTGTTGTATACATGTATTTGACAATATAATGAATTATTATGCAAATGAACAAAACGAAATAATTAACATAGTGATATCCAACTTCAAAATAGCTTATTTGATACAATGTGAACCGTAAACGTGATATTTACCTGATGGTGTTTTAAAATGCAAACAAATACTTCTGATCTCAGAGCTCGAATGATTTTGATATTTGCTTTTAACGGTTTTACCATTATTACGTAAGACGCTGTCATCAGGTTCGGATCTAATTCTATAGGCCTATTTGATTTAAATATCAAGGTTACCAATTTAATTTGCTGACTTCATGATTGCATAATAATTGTTTAATGTCAAACTAGAATCAGTGTTTCTAATTCTCCATCTCGTCTCACTTCACTACCCAGTACGTTATCTAAATGCTTTGTTAGATAACGCTCTAAACCTCATTCTTAAAAATAATGGTCAGGGCAACGAACTTTAAACAAAAGAAACACAATGGATAATTTAGGAATAGAAAAGGGCTAGACATGTATACCAAGATAATCAAATGAGCAAGCTTGAGTCTTTAAAATCCAAGCTTGAGTAGCTTTGAGTCTTATAAAATATCATTTTTGAAAGCTGACAAGGTTGCTTTATTGGTACGACCAAATAAAATAAATAAATGAATATGACATATCTATGGAGGACAACCTCATCAGTATCTAGCACTGCTTTCCATGATGGTCCTCTGTCAAATGGTCAGATTTTTTTTGTCAGTTTTAGATGCAGGAGGAAAAACAGAGCACCTGGAGGAAAACCTGCGGAAGCAAGTTTGGACTGGCAACCAATTGCCCATACAGGGCCCAGACCGAGGATCAAACCCACAATAGTCCTGAGCTCACAGGTGCTTCCCAAATGTGACTTTCATGTGTCGATGACTGATTATCCAAAATTTAAGTGTTGGTCCAATAGTAGTCCAATAGTCAAGGTAATGGACAAAAAGTCCTATACGCCGGGGAAGTAGTGACGTCATAATTTATGTATATCACCCAACACGTGTGTTTTGGTTCCAAACAAATAAGATGAACAGTTTTATTACCACACGTTAAGTCTATGGGAAAAAATCAAATCCTATTTGATAACATAACATTCGTCTAAAACAAAAATAAGGGAAAACATGCCAACCTGTTATGCTGAAGGTTGTGATCACAAGCCAGGGCGGGACCCTGCCGTTATTTTCGTTTTTCCAACCGAGAAAAATCAGTCTGATTTGTATGATTACGTACGCCTATTCTGTTAATACGTATGATCAGTGGAACCACTCAGGACATGATCATTTGTTTGGAACCAGATCGCACGTGTTGGGCTAGTTATCATAAATGTGACATCACTACTTCCCCGGCGTATTCTTTTGGATTTGATAGATTACTATATCCAAATCAGTTTTGAAATTGATAGTGACTTATTAGTAGATACTTCATTTACCCATTACTTGGCAGGAGAACGTTGATTTTTCTCGCCGCTGACACACAAATACGTTGACGCATAGCTCATATTCAAGCAGGCATGACTTTAAGTGGGCTTGATAGTTTTGTTTTGATACTGAAATAAAGTGTTTCTAGATACGTTTTCAGATGTTTTTCTGAGTTCCGCGCAATATGATAGACCATTTTTATTAAAGAATATGTTATCAGGAAGATGATTTTGTCCATACACAGCCGCTTATTTGTAGGAAAAAATTCTGATTTGTGGTTGCAGAGTTATTGATTTTACAAAGGTTTGCCAATTTTTTTGTAAGTGAAGAAAAGAGAATTTCAGTTGTCTACAAGTTATGTGGACATCCATGCACACTCAAGAATTTTTTAATATATCTGTTAAATCACATGTAAATAAACAACAAACGGCAAAAATAATGATTCTTTGGGTGTAATTTCTGCGCCTGTTCTTCCGCCTAAAGTAATTTTGATCAGCTCTTTATCATGCGGAACTAATCATCTTTAAATATCCCGCGCATGTGTGGGCGCAAAAAGTTGCAAAATAACACCTGTTGTGTGTGTAATATCCATTCAGACAATTAAAATATTGTCCAAATTACTCTGTGTATTGACTAGAGGTGTAACTGGATTGGTGCCGTGACCTTGCTTGGCGAAAATAAAGAAACTAAAAGATTTATCCCCTATCCTGCGTTCTCCAAAATTAGTTAAATTAACAATACAAAAACCTTCATAACTTTGCAACGGAAGGTCGGATTTGTAAAATTCAAACGGATTTGGATTCTTTAGATCACCTGCTTTCATTTAAAATTCATTTGAAGCAATTTGATTCATAATTTTAAAATCACCTGAAGTGTCTATAATTAGGTCAAAAGATGGATACCACAGAGTCACTGTCCAGTAGTGCCTGCCAATTATTTTAAGCTTTTATTTCCCAAATATCATTATTTTGACTTATCCTAAGCTATTGAGCGGTGTGAATTATGTTGGATTTGGTACATGTCAAATATATATCACCTTTCACATGAAAATAAGGTTAATAATAATATGCATGATATAGGAAGACTTTTTAAGACTTGTTTTGTTTCCTATGTGACTTTCCAGCTCCAAACAACCATAAAGTCTGCAAACTTCAGCGCTGCAGGTGAAAATGCGTGCAAGGGTCGTAATTTGGTTAAGCAAAAACAAAAAATATCAGCAGGACCATCAACAGAATAATAGTTTTTTTAAATTTATCTCAGTTTCATATTTTACTCGATGACAAACTTTGACGGACTACCATAACTTGACTTGTGGATATTGGATAAAGTTCATCGAGGTGTCATTTTAAACCTTGTGGCATGCACTTTGCAGATATGTAAAAAAGTGAAATTGACTAGGGCCAACTTTACGGCTGGTTTGCAGTCACATATTACTCACAAAACCACAACTAACTTTTTTGTCACTAAAATTTTGGTCACTTTTTATAAAATTTGTTAACAAATTGTATATCAGATGGGATTGGATAAAGTAATTTTATCAGAGGAGGCTTCTTTTATATAAATTAAACCCTCTTCCAGAAAATATAATAAATTTGTTAAAAAAGTGCTCTACAATAACCACTGTACACTTAATTTTTTTATTCAGACCTATTTTCTTTAACTATACACTGGGTTCATGTGCTGTATTATTGCATGACAAGTCAAGATTTCAAATTCAGTCAAATCTCGGTCTACTCATAGCATGATCATTTTTGGAGACAAAAGCTCATTAACATTCAGAACTGACTCCATGACATCCTGTTTCAAGTTTTCTCCTCAAAGAGTCACTTTTAACTAAAGTGATGACTTACCCACATTTGAAAAGTGAGAAATTTCTTGTTTTGGTCATTTCTGATCCATTCATCAGGTCGCCAAAATATTTGGCCGAATTGGGAAAAATTATCTTGTTTATGTTTTTCAAAATTCACTGAGAGAAGAGGGTGAGATATATGGAACCTCCAACATTTTATGGCTCTATGTGCACACCTTGAGACTCCTCAAAACCAATTAGAGGGAAAATTGGTGTAAACACTGCTTGAAACACAGACACGATTAATAAAAGCATTTTAGACATGGGGTTGAGGACCAACAGGAACACACCAATCTTGTTCGTAAATTTTGGCCTTGAAAATTTGAATTTGACACATGGGGTCTCATGTGGCACTCCTATTAAAAAATAAATAAATAAACAACTTCTTACTATGGCATGTGTCTCATATTTCTGACTTTATTGCACAAAATGTACAAGAAATTATCAGCAAATGGTCAGTGAGACCCATACTTGCGTCATTCATTTATCATGGTACAGCCAGGGCAGAGAATTCTCTGATCCTAAGGATAGTGCCTGGTTAAGCTTGGCACAGTTTGGTGTTCTGTATCCATTGATTGGTCATCTGACAGATTGTGATTGACTAATCACATCGCACTATTTTTGGAATAGGAATTGAATATGAGACAGAAAAGTAACTTTAAACTCTGACATTAGTTTAAATATAGGACCTGACCTTATGGCGACACACCACAAAACAGCTTCCCATTGACTTACTGTACAAAATGGCTTCCTAAAAATACCAGAAAACTCAATAATAAAGCAACTGGTTGCTTCAACACTGCCTTTTTTCAGATGATTATGATCTCTTCTAACACAAAATGATGATAAAAGTACACCATCAACTTGGGCAAAAATTTCAAGATACTGGACGCTGAAGTAACAACACCCCCTCTCACTGACAGCCGAATTTTGTATTACCAGAATCAAGCGCAAATTAAAGGTGCAATTCATGATTTTGATGTGGCCTTTTTTCAAGATAAATAAAAAGAAGAGTACAACATAAATATATACTGAAAATTTCAGTTGATTCTGACCATTCGTTTCCAAGTTACAAGGTATTCAGCATTTTGAAAATCCCCATAGACTACTGTGTTGTAATTACTGTCGGGGCCCCGACAATAATTACAAAATGACACATTTTCTCACTTTTCTCAAAAATGCTAGCACATATGAAAGAATGGTTTGGGGATCGTAATATATACCACTTGAGGATTCTTATAAGCTAAAAAAATCAAGTTTGATAGAGGTGACCTTGAGGGTGAAAAGTGGATCATGAATTGCCCCTTTAAGGAAAACCCTTTAAATTTTACCAAATTAATCTGGAGATCAAAAATGGCATCAGAGCATCTTTAAATAAACCTAACTTTATAATAAGAACAAAATATTGACCAAACATATTGCCCTTCCATACGTTTTGAAGTCCTCATTTTAGAAGGCCAGTCAATTTTGCCGATTTTAGAATGCCGGATTGCGAGTGCTAGTTATTTAGTGTAGTGCGCCCTTATAAGAGAAGGTGACTGACCATATTGAAAGTATGACACTGACACCAATCACATCATATAAAAGTCCTCTGATAGTTTCACATTTCAGATGTCACTATGGATAGTTCATTTCATGCAAAATTGTTACATGTCATTTGGGTCCATTTCATGTGACATTTTAAGATGTAATATGGGTCCTTTTCATGTTACATTTTAAATGTCATTTGGGTCATTTTATGTGACATTTTAGGATGTGATTTGTGTCCATTACATGTGTTGTTTTCATGCAATGTATTCAAATGTCAATTGAGTCCATTTCATAGGATGTGTCTGATGTCATAATGGTTCATTTCAGTTGATAATTTTAGTCATTTGGGTCTATTTCTTACTATTTTTCAGATGTCACTATGGTCCATTTTATGGAACAGTTTCAGTTCAGATGTCACCTGTGTTCATTTTATGCACCATTTTCAGATGGTCATTGTTCCATTTTATTAAAATTTTCAGATGACACTTGTTCAATTTCATGCAATGTTTTCAGAGTACCATTTTTTCATACATCACTGTATCATCATGTTGCATTTTCAGTTATAACTAAAAGGAATATTTTAAAACATCTGTTAAATTCAAAGCTTGTCATAAATTATTCTCATTCAAAAGCATTTTCCTCAATAAGTTTGGTTCCGGAATGGCTTAAAAGACAAACATGAGACATGTCACAACATATGGCCCAAAAATAAATTGTGTGTTTGCCCTCCAGTGGAAAAATCAAAAATTTTGGTCGGTTGGTTTATCTTTTTTATTTTTTTTTACTCTTCGCATATATTTTAAAGAATGATGGCATTCCATGGATTTTATCGTGAATACCAAGCAATGCAGGGCTTAATCACAGATTGTGGGTCATTATTTAGAGGAAATATGCATTTAATACAACTAAATGTGACTTCATACTGCTAAATTTTCCATCAAAAATATTGAGTTTTCATATTTAACATGTTTGAAGAAAAAAAATAACTAAAATACCCGACCCAATTTTTTGGCATTTAAGGGTCAGTCGTGGAGGGCAAACAAACATTTTTTTTTAGGCCTAAGCTTCAAGTGTGTTTAACTCCAGGGATGTTACTATAACCCACTTCAATGCTGACATCCTACTCAAGTTTGTTGCCATAGTTATTCAAGAGGGCAGTAGACGAACTCATCTGCACTGCATTCAAAATTACATGTGTTTGTAAAGCTATGTAGAGAAACTACTACAAAAATGTCGAAGTAAAAGAGAAAACATTAAGTGCTCTTCTTCAAATGGAGAGCAAAGTTCACATCCACATATCCATAACAAGACATCGTGGCACCACACGATTTTTAGATCAATTTAGCATCCTTTTATTGCACTAAAAATGTCTAAATCGTTGTGTACTAGAATATTTGCATTGGGTGAAAATGTATAACCAGGTTAACCTTATCTTGAAGAACATAACAATTTGTTGAGAAAATCTCACAAATCAAAATTCATATGATATCTGTATAATTAACAAGATTGTTAAGAATTCTCTAAATCAGAAGATCCTGATTTTATAACTTGCATTCATGTCTTAAACCAGCGTCAAAACATTATTGATTGTAAATTCCACTGAAATTTTGCTAGCTTAGTTTGCATTTTTTTTTAAACTCCGTAACCCTTTTTAAAAAAATTCCAATATAAAGCACCTATCTCCACAAAATAAATGGTGAAAAAAGAGTGTTTTCAAACTGATTTGAACTGAGGACCTTCCATCTCCCGAACATCCCAGCTAGCCAAATGACGTTTTTTGAACGTTAAAAAACGGTTTCATTTTGAGTCAGTAAACGTTTTAAAAAAACGTGAAAGTGTGGAGGTTTTTTTTCGTTAAAAAAGGTGTAAACATAACCTTACAAAACTGTTTAAAAAACGTTTAATTTACGTTAGAAAAACCTTTCAGACCCATGCTTTAAGAGTGGTTATATCTTGGTTTTATTGAACGTTTCTAAAACGTTTTTTTATAATCAAAGTTATCTTTTTACCTATTCAAAACGTTTCAAAAACGTTCCAAAAAGGTTTGATAAAAACAAAACGACTGTAACCAATTAAGAAACTTTCCAAAACGTTTCGGAAACGTTCCAGACACGTTTTGTGTTTGCTGGGATGATAACACCCATAATTGCAAGGCATCAAGGTAAAACATAAAGGCTATACTGATACTTATTTAGATTGCTTAACCCTTTCCAGTCTGACCATTTTTTCCATCCCAGGCTGAAGGCATTTTACCTGTAAACTGACTTCTAAAGTAAATTAAATTTATCTTTAGAAATATTCTACATAATTCAATGAAACATCAGCATAATATACCTTTATGAACTGTATACACTGCCTGTGATAAGTGTTTTGGAAGGTAAGAGGTAGTGAAAATAGTTATACTTCAGTGTTAGTTAGGGCGTCCCTCAGACGCCCTACGTCTGAGCTGGCAGTAATTTATGGCGTCGCTCAGACGCCCTACGACAGGAAAAGGTTAAAACCAAAAGTACAATTAATATAATTGCTTCAAAATTAAGTTTTTTGGATTGAAAATTTGATCATAAATTGTGATTTTGAGATGATTGTAAAAGCTTTTTGGTTATTTTTGATAACAATTGGTATAGAACAAAACTCAAATGAGGATGCATACAGAAACCCATTTAAGAAATATAGTTACCATGGTTACCTAGATGAAGTGTCCAACAATGCATGAGTAATGTTATAGATCTGCAAAATGTGTTCAATTTGTAATATCAATATCTTTTTTTGTAAATGAAACCTTCTTGACAGAGATTGTATTTTACAAGGTTGCGTCAAATCAAGATGAATTTGATTAGCAATTTTTCTCCAGACTTACTCATCTTGGCATTGACCGGCATATGAACTTACATCTTGCAATAAGTCCTCAACAGTGACCACTTATCATATCACTTGACTGGGATGATTAATTAAGAAAAGTATGAAGCTGGTGTCAGAGTTGTGTGCAGATACAAAATTGTGGCACTTTCAATTGTGGCACTGTTAAAACATGTGTGGCTTAGGCTAAGGGTGAAAACATAGTCGGCTTCCAAACAGAATTTTTGCTACCAAATATTTGGTCGTGACGTCACCAAACTTATTTGCCATCGAATTTAAAGTATGAACCGGCAACAAACATTTGGTGCAATGCATATGGCAATTCAATGCATGTGCAATCTAGCGCGAAATTTTATTAGGTCTCAACTCGGTGTTGAAGTTATTTTGTTTGGAGTCACTCGTCATTTTGACGTCACGACCAAATGTTTGGTAGCGAAAATTTTGTTTGGAGGCCGAGTATGAATTCGCCTTTACTCATCTTGGCATTGACCGGCATATGAACTTACATCTAGCAGGAAGTCCTCAATGGTGACCACTTAACATATCACTTGACTGGGATGATTAATTAAGAAGAGTAACTCTGAAGCTGAGTTTTGTGTAGATGTGGCAGATGACAAAATTGTGGCACTTTAAATTGTGGCACTGTTAAAACATGTGTGGCTTAGGCTAAGAGTATAAGCTCGAGACTCATAAGCTCCTGACCCCGCTCCTGACTCTATAAATTATCTGGCACTGAGGGTCGATTTGCCAAGAGAAAAAGCTATGTATTTGAGCAACGTATTTACTCTTACATGCTCCTCTTAAAGGAGGCATGATCTCTCTTCAAGGCACGGCATATCAGCTTGGCTGCCCAATTCTGTATTCGCTGGAGTCTTTGAATGTCAGTTGAGTTTGAGCCAAATAGCAAAGAGTTCCCATAATCAATTCTTGAAAGTATGAGAGCGCGGACAACGAGGTGGCACGTGTCCTTATCAAGAAATTTCCTGATACGTGAGATACTGCGCATCTTGTAGTTAAGACTGGTGCAAAGCGATGTTATGTGAGCAGCCATAGTCATGTTGGTGTCAAATATAATGCCAAGATTGCGCACTTTCTCAGAAGGAGAAATGATCTTGCTGCCAACGCGAAGAGTCACAGGAGGCATGAAACGGTGAAGGTGCTTGGCAATGGCGACAAAAAACTCGGTCTTATCCTCATTGAACTTGAGGCGGTTTACAGTCAACCATGATTTGACTTCATCAATGCAAGCTGACATGCGTGAAAGAGTGGAAATATCACATTTAACCCTGAGTAAAGTAGACTCAGTTGAATGAGCAGGTCTATATGCCGATTGCAATGGCTCTCCAAGATTATTCTCACTCATGTATCTTGCGATGTTGTCCACAGCGTGTCTTTCGATGATCTTTGATAGGAACGGTATGTTAGACACCGGCCGATAGTTTTGAAGTTCGTGAGGGTTCAGGGATTGCTTCTTGATGACAGGAGAAATGACAGCGTGTTTCAATGACTCAGGAAAAGTTCCCGTGCTGAAGGAGTTATTAACAATTTGAAAGTGAAAACTAAAATTTGGAAAATCAGACCATGTACATTTAACCAAAATGTCATGATGGATACTATGGATACTTATATATTCTTTGATGAAGGCAACAGCCCAACTGTGAAAGAGGTGTAGTGCTCCCTTTATGATGCGTTCAGTGTCCACCAATTTCTTCAGTACAACATCGCTCAATACAGAGTCTTGACATTTTAAACCGCACTTCTCGTAGTGGGTGTAAAGATAACGTATATGTGTCCGGCTGCGGCAAAAGGGTGCAGTTGTCGGCTCCTACATGTTGCTCATTGTAGCATATCTGATGCATACAAATAGCATACATCAGATATGCTACAAGG
>JXSR01S001225.1:225390-236411 GCA_000969725.1 Ophiothrix spiculata | reverse complement strand
TCCGGGGAGAGAAACTCGTATATTAAGTACATACAGTGGCGTAGTCAGAAGGGGGCCTCCCCTGAAAGAAGCCCCCTTCTTGCCCCCCCCCCCCCGAGAAAAACAAGAAAAGTATTGGTCAGATTGAAATTACCTAGTATACACTCCTTTAGAGCATAAAGCATGCCCCCAAATTGTCTATTTTTCACTCCATACTCAATTACTATCTTTTTTCGTAATTCTAACAAAAAGGGTTAAAAATTCTGAACGCTTCGTGCGCACACATCAAAAATCATAACTTAGTACTGAAATTGCAAAATTTGATTCAAAAAAGTAGGAAATTAACTCCTTTAAAAAAAAAACAAGACCAAAATCGTCATTTTTTACATAAGAAGCTATGGTGAAAAAATGGGGTGTACCATTTCATGTCCACTCATTTGGGGAGTTGCACCCTTCAAAAAATCTTTACCCCGCCTTGTCCACCCCCCCCCCCCTGATGAAAATGTCTGGCTACGCCACTGTCTGGGTAGCAGCAGCGGTTTACTGTTATCTAACACATATACTTGAAATTCACTCTGAACATTTTATTTATTTCATATTGTATATATTATTATTTTTTTAAACATTAAACAATTAAGAGTTCAATTTAGAATTTACCTAGAACTGTAAATCTTCCTCCTGCATTCAAAACTGAATTTAAAAAAACATCTTGGAGCCCTGTTGAAGATAAGTTTCCTTAGCTTACTTGGTACCAAGTAAGCTTCCTTAGCTTACTTGGTACCAGTGCAAAGTTGGGCTTCCTTGGCGAAAGCCTAAATAAGGTGATGATTTTGTTCATTGCCTGACTATACTACAAACATGATAACAAAACACAGATTTCTTTTTTTTTTACTCTTCACATGGGTCATTATTTAGAGGAAATATGCATTTTATACTACTAAATGTGACTTTTTCTGCTAAATTTTACGTTTTCCATCAAAAATATTAAGTTTTCATATTTTACATGTTTGAAGGGGGGAAAAAACTAAAATACCTGACCCAAATTTGTGGCATTTTAGGGTCGGTCGCGGAGGGCAAACAAACATTTTTTTAAGGCTTTAAAGAGCATGTCGCTCAAAAGAAAAAACTCTTCTAGCAAATGTTCATTCTTCCCATACATCCCTATGGAGATATTCAACCTGCAATGTCATTTTCAACTTATTTGTCTTGAAGCTTAGGATTCAAGCTAGGTGATTGCAATTTATCACTGACAAATGCACTCAGTGTGTTATACTCCGACTTAATACAACTCAAAGATGCTTCAGGAGCTTTCAGATAAGAAAGGTTTACAAAAATAGCGCAAAATATATCAAAATGGCGAGATGCAAAAGCGGGTAATCACCCGAGCTATTTATATCATTTCCCCTCTCTGTAGTCGTATCCATAGTATTTTTAAGCTTAGGCCAAAAAAAAACTTGTTTGGTTGCCCTCCACCGACCGACCCTATTTTTCAGCCCGACCCAAACTTTTTTTTATTTAAATTTTTTTTTCTAATAAAATATGCAAAACTTACCGAAAACTGCAAAAAAAATGTTATATTTTTCCTTTTTTCGATATTCAACCCTCAAAATGTTTAGGATGTCCCAAATCACTACAAGAAGTATTTGATTGTTTTGATTTGGATGTCGCGGGGGGAAGTTGTGAAGGCTGGAGCGGCCGATCGACCTAGAAGTCTGTGGAAGAGTATTAAAAAAAATATTTAAAAAATAAAAAAAACAGACCGACCGACCCTCTCTGAAAAAGCTGTGGAGGGCAACCAAAGAATTTTTTTTGGCCTATGTCTTATGTCTTATGTTATCTAGGTTTTACCCAAACTGTCTATCGCTATTATTGCCGTCATTCTTCAGCCTACTAATTCTATCTCGATACAAAATAACAGCGCTTTCTTAACGCTATATTACAGATTTAGAGGCTTTGCCTAGCCATGCCTAGCCATGCCTAGGTTGATGGGCAGATTTTTACAAAGCATGAGAGTGTTATCAGCATAATTATCAATTTGTCTGTAAATTTGGCAAACATAGTTATGACATATGTTTTAAGTGAAATATCATGATGATTCTGGCTGCTAAGTGCTATAAAAACAATCTCACTTGGTAACATTATTCATTTTCAATTGTTCTTTTTTGCTAGTTGCCATTTTCCAATTACCAACAAAAATTTGAGTGTCGTTGTATTCAAAATTTTTACTTACCTATTTTGTTCCAACAAAGACCAGGAAATATGAAATGAAAAGAAAAGACAAGAAAATGATGTGATTAGTATAAACATTAAACCATATTCCATTTAAATTTCTTGCAAAATTAGCAAATTTAATTCCAAGCCAAAGTTTAACATGGCTAAATGTAATCTAAGTAAATATTTTTTACTTGTTAAAAATAATATTTCCTCATATCATGGATAAATGGCCCATCTGACAAAAATCGACCAGAAAAAAATGGGAAGGCAAATGGGAAAGCCAGGAAGAAATGTGTTTGCACCCATAGACCAAAAATCTGGAAATGCCACAGGTACTATAGCTTCAAAAATGTGATGGCCATTTCGACATGTCTATACAGACTTCCCTTACCATTTTCACTTTTGCTCCTTTTTACAAGGCCTATAAAAGTGTTGTGTTGCCCTTTTCTGACTGACCCTAAACAAATTTGCCCAACCGACCTACAGGTTTTTTTATGTCGCCTAATGGAGATAATTTAGAGAGAATGAACAATTTTGATTTTGAACATTTGATTTTACATGGATTTCAGGCATAAAGAATATCACACTTGTAAAACCAGTAGCCATAACCCATCCTCGTACTTGTGACACTCCTCAACATCAACTCTTATAGCCCAGACATGTATACTCCATTTCCAATTGACATCGTATAATTTATACCAACATCATCATCATCATATCTGAAACCTCGTCTGGCTATTTGACTACTTAATAAAACATGCGTGTGCACTCCTGGGCATGACCAAAAACCCATAACAATAAACTCTACATTCGCACAAATTCAAGCAAACATTTGTACCATGAATACGCATACGGTTCACTTTTTCCTCAGGCTACAATTGCTTTCTCTGAAAAAAAAATTCATTCAAAGAATTCGCAATCACTTATCTTACATACATTAAAGAAATAAAGTAGTAAAACCATGGTCATAATCAAATTTAAGCAGTTGTGGTAATTAAGATGAAATAATTAAACTGTAATCCTTGGGTTACAGACAGGGCGATGCACTTGTACGCATCATACTAAATAATTATGCCGAAAGGAAATGAAGGTATCAAATTACTGAAGATTTGCAAGTCTCATCTGCTCCATAGATGCCTGGTGTGGGGGTCTTTTATATTGGTGATCTGTATGCACCATATATGCATCTGCTACCATCCATGATAAGCGAGTAATAAAAAACTCTTACCCCTACCTGACCATAATCTCACGGAATCTCATTATTGAAATCACCTAGTCCAAATACATCATAGACGGGGGTTATATATGGCAATGGAATCGCTGCCCGGGTAGCGCCTCAGTGGTGGCCTGCTAATGGCATACGGGGTTTGGGAAGCGAGAGGTCCCGGGTTCGAATCCAGGTGAAACCATGCCTTTTTCACCCCTCCCTTTCTTAGGCTAGAAACGGAAAATCCTGCGTGGTCAGTTAGGGTTAAACCAGTGGCACACTGGAAGCTCAGAGCTGCAAATTGTAGCTAACTTCAGAACAGTAGAAGTTTTTGTTTTCAGTTTACTTGTTTTATGTCTGGTACCTAAGACATGATCCAACAATGTATCTGCAATGTGAAAGTACATCCTCTTTTTAGCCTTTCTAAATGGAAAAAACCACAATCTTTAGCTTTGACACTGTTCATAAATGCCTTATCTTTATTAAGCTTATTTATTAAGCTTCATTTGCATTGCATCTTTATCTAGGGATTTTTAACTACATGATAGATACTGAAAGATGCATACTTGATGGAGGTCATCTTCAATTTAACAACATTTCACCTCTTTAATTCGTCAAATTTTTTACAATATAAATGCAAATGTTAAATCTTTTTTATAGCAATCCTAGATTTTAAAAGCAAACCTTTAAAATATTAAATAGATTCTGATAAAATTTTAAAATATTTTATCTAAAAATAGATTCTGACTGCTTTACCAAGTTTTCAAGATATTTCCAGCAACATCAGTCCATATTTAGCATGTTTGGTTAGAAGGAGGTCTATAATACCAAGCCATGAATCAATGAGCAATTGATTCTATATTTAGCCACAAGCTTGGCTATTAGCTACAAGACATCAAATGTAGAGCTTCAGCTTAAAGTAGTGCCAGATCAATATGATGTAAAGACTTTATCTATTAATTTAGTCCATATTTTGTGTCCACAACCCATTTTACTGCAAATCAATAGTCAATACCAAAGTATACTAGAGCCAGAAGGCCAAAATACAAGTCTGGTTAAAAACCAGAAAGGTATCTTATACCAAATTTATTTCATAATTTTGCTAAAAATTCCATTTATATTTAGTATAAATGCATTTAAAATTAACCAAATGTTCAAATGATGATTATACCATGAGTAAAACCACAAATCCTAGGCTAAAGTATGATTATCTAAAATCAGCATAATTTACAAGTTTACTGATTGATTCTGTCCATACGAATTTCTTTACCAAGCCACAAAATCAATGAACAAAACACAATTTTGCTGCAGGCTTAAGCAAACTACAAGATTTGAGATGTTCACAAAGTACAAAGTCAATTTTCATTTCAATCGACACACTTTCAGCTGGTTTCAGCTACATTAAGGCCCGGTGCAGACTCCACTATCGTATGGAATATTTTGCTTAGAATATTCTATGCTGACGACAAAATGACGTAGTGATCGAATAAAAGACACAGTTTTATTCGATGACCTACGTCTCAAATAGCGGTTTCATTTCTGGCAAGATACAAGGAGAGCAGGGAGAAGTACTTCCTATAGTAGAAAATCGGCATGTCAAAGATGCAAACAGATGCTGCGATAGTTGAGATGATTTTGAAGATTCATGTAACAGGTGCAGCACATGCATTGTTAGTTTGAAATGAGAATGAGTCAAATTGTATCAATAAAACATCAAATTTTTCTAAAAGCAATTATTTTCAAAAAGCCTGAAATTTTAGATTAAGTGTATTCAAAACTTCAGCAAATAGAACATTAGCATTCTGTAGAAGTATCTTTATTGGACAGTTTTGTTGCATGATCCATAAATATCACATATTTTCTTGATAAACTAAACTCAGAGTGAATTCTCACATTGCTATCTAAAGTAGATAGCACCATAAAAATGTATGCCTTGAAAATTAATAAACCTTAAGCTGATGATTCAGACAACCTTATGTAAAGCTCCTTTAGCCATAACATCATTTAATCTCAACCAAATCTGTCTCTAAATCCTCAATGTCCATCTCATTTCAATGTCAGTCCACATCAAAATTTTAGAACCCTTCTCCGCATCACTTCAATGAGGCATACCAACATTAATAATTGATCAAAACTTGTGCCAAACTGACTTCTCACGTCACCATCAGATAATACCTAACCTACCACTCCAGCGATATCTGACCATCAATGATTATGAACATCACAAAAGATGAACGCACTTTATCACCAACAGATATCAGAATATGTGTTCCAAACCATCTGTGTCCTGGGCTTAGTCACGCTTTTTTGTTTTGTCGCGTGATATAAATGGGTCAAGCAAGGAAGCTGTATTCCTTTTGAATCCATGTCATATTGATTGACTGATTGATGCGTTTTGTACATCTTTACTGATGAATAAACTAAAATATAAATGAACTCGCGACTATTTTGCGACATGTTTTTAAGCATCTTTCTTTGACCGAAACTTGACATCTTGTGTAAAGAACCAACATATGCAATATTAAGTAACGAAAGCTTTGCATTGAGATGCTTGTAAAGTGTGGTTGCCATGGAAATAAGTGAGTGAATAAGTGTGATAATGAATTAGAGAGTAAATGCAAATGAAAAGCAAAGAGTGTTTAAGCTTTTGTGAAACTAGATAGCAAACCTTATCTGATAGTCGCAGCGTCACAATTTCAATACTGAAGTACAAAATAGGCAATTGTTAGTTCCTGATCTGATCAAATGATGGGCATGTTTCTTCTAACCTATTTTACCTTTTTTGCAAAATCCAGGAAGTCGTTGGGTGGGATTTTTTAGATTTGTTGCAACAAAACAAGATGATATGACAAGAACTTGAAAAAAACACGCATCGGGTTTGTATTAAACACTGCTGACTCAAATTCCTTAACTTTTGTTACAATAGGCGTTATTAAGAGAATTTCTGGAATATAGAATAGCTGATTTCTCACAAAACTAGTAGACATCCAAATGCCAGAACACTATCCTCTTTACTCTGCAACATCAACTCTCATCATAATTTTGCTAAATATTCCATTTATATTTAGTATAAATGCATTTAAAATAAAACAAATGTACAAATGATGATTATGCCATGAGTAAAACCAAAAGTCCCAGGTTTAAATTAAAGTATATGGTAATCTAAAATCAGCATGGTACAAGTTTACTGATCGATTCTATCCATACGAAAAGATCTCTTTACCAAGCCACAAAATCAATGAACAAAACACAATTTTGCTGCAGGCTTAAGCAAACTACAAGATTTGAGATGTTCACAAAGTACAAAGTCAATTTTCATTTCAATCGACACACTTTCAGCCGGTTTCAGCTACATTAAAAGCTAATTCATGCATGATCAAATATTGATCTGAATTAAGCACGTCTCAAATAGCGGTTTCATTTCTGGCAAGATGCGAGGAGAGCAGGGAGAAGTACTTCCTATAGTACAAAATAGGCATGTCAAAGATGCAAGCAGATGATGTGATAGTTGAAATGATTTTTTTTAAATCTTAAAAGATTCATGTAACAGGTGTAGCACATGCATTGTTAGTATAAAATGGGTATGAGTCAAATTGTATCAATAAAACATCAAAATTTGCTAAAACTAAGCAATTCTTTTCAAAAAGCCTGAATTTTTAGATTAAGTGTATTCAAAACTTTAGCAAATAAAAAAATAGCATTCTGTACAAGTATCCTTATTGGAAAGTTTTGTTGAATGATCCATAAATATCACATACTGATAAACTAAACTCAGAGTGAATGTCACATTGCTATCTAAAGTAGATAGCACCATAAACAATATAAGCACCATAAAGAACGTATCCCTCAACAATGAAATAAGCTTTAAGCTGATGATTCAGACCACCATATATAAAGCTACTCTTGCCTTAAAATCCTTTAATTTTAACCAAATCTGTCTCTAAATCCTCAATGTCCATCTCATTTCAATGTCAGTCCACATCAAAATTTTAGTACCCTTCTCCGCATCATTTCAATGAGACATATCAACATTAATAATTGATCAAAACTCAAGCCAAACTGACTTCTTGCATCACCATCTGATAAAACTCAACCTGCCCAAATGATATCTGACCATCAATGATTATGAACATAACATAAGATGACTGCACTTTATCACCAACAGACATCCGAATAATATGTGTTCCAAATCACCTGTGTCCTGGGCTTTTTGTTTTGTCGCGTGCTAAACATATAAATGGGTCAAGCAAGGAAGCTGTATTCCTTTTGAATTCATGTCATATTGATTGACTGATAGATGCATTTTGTACATCTTTACTGATGAATCAACTAAAATATAAATAAACCCATGACTATTTTGTGACTTGTTCTTACTTTTGACCGAAACCTGACATCTAGTGTATGGAATCAACATGTGCAATATTAAGTAACAAAAGCTTAGCATTGGAATGCTTGTAAAGTATGGTTGCCATGGAAATAAGTGAGTGAAAAAGGGTGTTGATGAATTTATAACAACATCAAATTTTGCTAAAACTCAAGAGTTCTTTTCAAAGACTTGAAATTTTATATAGATGTATTCTCAAAACTTGAACAAATAGAACATTAACATTAAATATTGGCATCTTATAAGTTTTATATTCCTTATATAGCACATGTTCATCTTGAAAGTTACAAACTCACACTAAATTCTCACATTACTTTATAGAGTAGATAGCGCCAGATTTAATTGTATAACAATTCATAATTATTTAAGCTGATGATTCAGACCACCTTATGTAAAGCCAATTTTGCAAAAAAAAATCATTTAATCTCAACCAAATCCATGCAAATCTCAATGTCCATCGCCAAAAATTAAGCTTTCAATGTCAGTCTAAATCAGTTTCCAGAATCCATCTCAACATCATTTCAATGAGACATATCAACATTAATAATTGATCAAAACCTGAGCCAAACTGACTTCTCGCATAACCATCAGATAATACCTAACCTACCACTTCAGTGATATCTAACCATCAATGATTACGAACATCACAAAAGATGAATGCACTTTATCGCCAATAGACATCGGAATATGTGTTCAAAACCACCCGTGTCCTGGGCTTAGTCACGCTTTTTTGTTTTGTCGCGTGCTAAAGATATAAATGGGTCAAGCAAGGAAGCTGTATTCCTTTTGAATCCATGTCATATTGATTGACTGATTGGTGAGTTTGTACATCTTTACTGATGAATCAACTGAAATATAAATGAACTCGCGACTTGTTCTTAAGCATTTTCTTTTGACCGAAACTTGACATCTTCTGTAAAGAATCAACATACTAGTATGCAATATTAAATAACGAAAGCTTTGCATTGAGATGCTTGTAAAGAGTTATTGCCATGGAAATAAGTGAGTGAATAAGTGTGATGATGAATTGGAGAGAGAATGGAAATGAAAAGCAAATGGTGTTTAAGTTTCAGAGATGTCTAAGCTATCAGGGTTCTTAAATTGTAGTTGCAAGCTACACAATTTAAAAGCTCTTTTCATTTTGAAGAGCAACCTCAACAGGGCTTCAGTTTTGAATGCAGGAGGAAGACCAGAGTACCCGGAGAAATACCTGTGGAAGCGCGCATGTACCGAAAACCAAATGCACATAAGGCGCCGGTCGGAGAATCGAACTCGGGACCTCATTCGTGCGAGGCATGGAATTTACTGCTGCGCCAACCTGCTCCCCCATATTTTCAGTTTACTAACCTTACTTATATATTGCCTTGATTTGCTAGATTTTGGAAGTTATTGGGTGACAATTTTTAGATTTGATCTTAACATAATAGAATAATGTAACAAGAGAAAAACAGCACATTTACCGAGCACAAGTACACATCCACTTAACTCTGATACATCAACTCTCATATCCCAGACATGTATATTCCACTTCCAATAGACATCGCATAATTTATACCAACATCATCATCATCATCATATCTGAAACCATCTGGTTATTTGACTACTTACAAACATGCATGTGCACTCATGGGCATGACCAAACACCCATAACAATAATCTCTACATTCGCACAAATTCAAGCAAATAGTTGTATCATGAATACGCATACGATTCACTTTTTCCTCGGGCTACAATTGCTTTCTCTGAAATAAAAATCTTCCTTCAAAGAATTCTCAACCACTAATCTTATATACATTAACGAAATAAAGTAGTAAAACCATGGTCATAATCAAATTCAAGCAGTTGTGGTAATCAAGATGAAATAATTAAACTGTAATCCTGGGGTTATAGATAGGGCAATGCATTGTACGCATCATTCTAGATAATTATGCCGAAAGGAAATAAAGGTATCAAATTACTGAAGATTTGCAAGTCTCATCCTCCAAGATGCCCTGGTGTGGGGGTCTTTTGTATTGGTGATCTGTATGCACCATATATGCATCTGCCACCGACGCCCACCGTCCATGATATATAAAATGCCCTTAAACCAGTGGCACACTGGAAGCTCAGAGGTGCATATTGTTGCCAGGCCAGTAGCCAGGATTTGTTCAAGAGGAGTGCGGATTTTCAAAAAGTGGACCTTTTGGAGGATTTTTTTTTGCTTTAGTCGATTTTAACTAATTTTAGTGGTTTTCAAGAAAAAAAAAAGTTTTCAGTAGTTTTACAAGCATTTTTTGTAGTATTTTATTAAGAAACGACCTACATTTATGGGCGGGGGGTGGGGTGGTTACCAGCCACCCCCCTGTGATTTTGAAATTGGACCCTTAAAGTTATTTTGTTTGGTACTATAGTATAGGGTAGGGTCTCCTCTTTCCATTGATACCAAGATCATGAAAATCGGTTGAGGCGTTACGTAATTATGACGTCACAAAGTATGTCCGGACTGGAAAAATCAACTTTTGGCATAAATGGCCACTTTTTCAAAAAATCGCTATAAAAGTTCTAAATGTCCGATTTTCGCCGGGTTTTTTGCTAATAAAGGAAGGAATCAATAATTCTAACATGTTCTGTAAGTTTCAAGTCCATAGCATGCAGATATTTTTCAAAATGGCGATTTAAAATTTTTCGAGGTGGCAACCCCCCCCCCCCCCCCCCCCGCCGACTTTGTCGGCCTACTATAACCCCTCCTTAGGTGGTACCCCCAATTTTTTTTCGTCAAAATGACCGCAAAGGATGTAAAAACAATTACCCATATGCTTAGGATCGCTTTGTTTTGCGTTTTGGTGCAATCTGCAATCATCCGTTAGGGGTTGCTAACCGGGGTCCGCTTGCCAGTCCAACGACTCGGTAGTCCGAAAGCTCGGTAGTCCGAAGGCTCACTAGTCCGAATTCTGAAATAGGCTCGCTAGTCCGAATTTTGAAAACAGCTCGCTAGTCCGAATTATGAAAACCTGTAATAGAAATATGCACACATTTTGTCATATTCGGACTAGCGAGCTGTTATTAAAATTCGGACTAACGAGCCTATTTCAGAATTCTGACTAGCGAGCCTATTTTGAAATTCAAACTAGCGAGCCTATTTTAAAATTAGCACTTGCGAGATGTTATTTAAATTCGGACTGGCGAGCCGTTTTTAACATTCGGACTAGCGAGCCTTTTTCATTTTTCGGACTAGCAAGCTTTCGGACTAGCGAGTTG
>JXSR01S001225.1:207537-217577 GCA_000969725.1 Ophiothrix spiculata | reverse complement strand
ACCACTTGTAACGCAATCGAGCATATCATCAAAACCATTGAGCCATATCACGTGATTTTCATACACTAGATAATCTATGACCTGTACATTATATTTCAAGTTAAATGTTTTGATTTCATTGTAATTTGTAAAAGTTATGACCCGCCAAAGGTAGGAGTTAATTCTTTCTGGGACACCCTGTATATAAATTACTGAAGATTTGCAAGTCTCTTCCTTCCAAGATGCCCTGGTGTGGGGGTCTTTTGTATCAGTGATCTCACGGTATGCACTCAAATTGTTGATTAACTTCTTAATTTTTACAAAAATGGCCAAAAGTGCCAAAAAATCATCAAAAGTATATCATTTCTCTAGGACCATTGAGCTCATCTAGATGCTGAAAAGGCTTTGATGAGAATAAGCGTAGAAGTAGAAGTAGAAGTAATTTGCTCGGTGTAAACAATGGTTAGATATGCATGCCAACAAATTACAAAATATGTAAATCACTGTTTGCTAGTCAGTCGCATCTCAGTAACAAAAATGAAATTAATTCTCCCTATTCTGTTGAACTGAAAGCTAAATATATGCATAAACAACATCAGTAATTGCCAAGACACACAAACCCATATATATCAAACCAATAAACCATGATACCAGTTCCCCTTCCCAACGCTGACTCATACTTTCGCATCCAATCATAAAAACACTGCTATAAGAGATAATTTAACACAACTGTCGCACACAATCACCACTCAATCAATCTAAACATTGCTAAATATACAATGCTATTTGTATACACATGCTACACAAATTTGAATGAAAAATTTAATAAAATGTACTACACATATGGTTCAAGGCCAGGTCCGAAGTTCATCAATCCATTCATGTTCGCAAAAGTGTATTCTATTAATCATTTTTTTACCTGAATTTGAGTCATAATTTGGTTAAAAACCGAACATTCATGATGCGTGTCGAAATTCATCACATTTTGGTCATTTAGACATCATTCAATAAACATGACACATTCGCCGACTGTAATTATGTGCCAGAAGCGTGTGTGATCGAAAACAAATGAGGGCAATGAGTCCAATATAATGCCAATCAGAGCATAAGACAAGCGTGAATCATTTGGTCATTGCTATATTCAGTAGACTTTTTTAACTTTGATCAGTCACAGAATTTCTTTTATGACACGAAAATATTTCATCAAGACTAAATATGTTCATCAAACTATCCTTTTTAAATTTGGTATAGTATTCAGGACCAAACATAGACATTCTATCTTCGAGTTTGTTACTGATAACAGTGCTCACTGATAGATGTAGGTGTTTGAACATTTTGATTTCCAAAATTCTGAATAAAGTCCAGTAACGTTCTGCACAGAAATATATTTTTTGCTCTAAATGTCTTAAAAATAAAAAAATCTCTAATGTGTTAGTGAATTTTGTATTGAACTTTACTTAAATGATGGTTAACATACTTTACAAATAATTTCATAAAAGTGGTATGAAATTCTATTGTCAGGAATTCTTTTAATGCATTGGTTTGTTTGGTTTAAATTACATTTGGTAACGTTTGTGATATTTTGGTGTAACTTTTTGGTAACTTCACAATTTCTGCTTTGGAAATACTTCTCCCGTACCAAGTAACAAATGTATGCCTGTAAAACCTGCTTATTTTTATGTCAAATAAAAAGGCAGATTTTTTGCTTGAAGCCAAAAAAAAAATCATTTTCTGTGGAAATGGACCAAAAAAGAAAAAAAAACTTTTGTGTGGAGATTATCTAGTCAAGTTTTAAAATATTTAAACTCATAAATATTCATGTCACATTCTTCTGATTTATAAAACATTTTTTTAATTATTTTAATAATCTTAAAAGATTATTTATTTAGAAAAAAAACCACAAAAGTGCTGAAAGTGAGTGTTTTTGAAGGGAAGATAAAACAAATAATCAAGATTAGATTTCGATCCTAAACTCTATAAATCTTCAGGAAAATTGTATTCAGACCAGAATAACAGGTATAAGTGGCTGCATCATAAAAATATTTATTTGTGTCTCCCCCCCCCCCCCACTTCGCCCATATTTCACTATTAAATATTATTATTATAGTCAAAAATAGGTGTTTTTTAGCCAAAAGAAACAAATTTGTCCGAAATATACGCGCGCATTAAATTTTTGGTCCAAAAATTTTCGAGTGCTACGTACGCGAGCGTAATTTTGTTCCCCAAATTTTTGGCCACCAGAAATTTGTCTTATCCCCCCAGAAATGAGATGCTGGTGCCGCCACTGACCCTATTTCAGTATGAATAAGATTTTTTTAGAATGCTATATAATTTCTACTATATTTACAAGTTCATGCATATCATGTTCATTTTCAAAGAAAAATAGCCCAATACATAGCTATTATTCCAAAATCCTGAATGTTTGCACCTTGGCTGATTGACAAGTATAAAGGTCAAAAGGCCAGGAAGAGAAAAAACACACCAGGCCTGTGACGATTAGATAGAAACCCAAACAATTTGGCAGGCGGTGGCGGACACGATAAATAGCATCCGCTAGATTTAGGGACGAGGGATTTCTAAAACGCAAATTTAGGGTACGATTTACATGTATTTCTATTGGGTCACGTGACTCACGTATTGAAGAAAAAAATTCCAAAGATCATATTTTTACCTTTCCTCAAAAAAATACAAAAGTGTTCTTATAGTAATCAACATAATTATGTCATTCCAAATCCGCTGATTGGGGTGGGGTTCACGCGTGAACCCCACTTTTTATATATGTTATCATATTTTTTTACCTATTACGAAAATAATTTTAGTGATCATCCCGGAAGTAGTATTTTTTCACGAATCCCAACGGCTTCACGCCAGAGGCGGTATAGGACATGACGTCACCGGGGATCGGCTACGATACCGTATACCGTCCGGCAACCAGTAACAGTTGCCACGACCACCCTCCTCTGCAATTTGGGCTAAATTGTAATCTGATCCCCTTCGTCTTTCCATGCCATTGATTTTTACAATACAGTTCCTGGTTTATAACTGCTCCAAGTGTTATTTCCTGGTGTTTTGAACAGGAAATAATACACAGCATTTATATCCCAGATTTGTTTCCGGACAGGCCACATTGCACACTACATAGTTCACACTACTGGTTGATGTAATAGAAATTCTCTCAGCTACCAAGAAAGACATTTTGAAGAACTTCAAGTTCTGAATTTTAAACAAGAATTCTCTTCAGCCAAAGAGGATTACCGACACCATGAGTGATTCAAAGGAACTTTATATGCTGAATGTCGGAGGAACAGTCTACCCAGTCCTAGGCTGTTATCTCGAGCCAACTGACGATACCGTAAAATTTCAAGACGGCAATATCCACGATGAGAACAAATACAACGCAATTTTATCAAAAGATTTCAAATGTGATGCTGGAGTATTAGTTCTTGGCAAATTATGGGATGTGGTATCGAGCCCAGATGCGCTGAAGGATCCGCAAGGAAACTTTGTCGTCGATGGCGATGCCGCTCTATTTCGTTATATTCTCAATTTTGTGCGTACGGGGAGATTTCTGCTACCGCAAGATTTCAGCGAATTTAGCCAGCTTCAGGCTGAGCTTGATGCCTTGGATATGCATATTGACTTGAGAACATTTTTGAATCAACAGCTTAAAACCGTTCCTAGTTGCGGAGTTAGTGTCGCTGTCCAAAAGAAGTGGCCATATGGGGAGTATTAAACTTTTTGATTATTTGGACATGTACACTGTACATTGTACAGAGTATTAAGAATTCCTATTATTTTGGATGTCAACTTTGAATATTCTATGTGTTATTACTGGAAACTATGGTAAATAGAATGCACATGCACACTTACAGAAGGTGCATTCACAATCCAGCTAGTGCCCTCCTCGGCACCATTTCCGATTTAAACTTGGGAGATGCTGGACTAATGTCTCAGAATTAAATACACAAATGCAATACTTTTTCAAGTTATGAATCTCTATGAGGCAGTACTATGACCAAGGGAAATTCACTGATATAATACCCATCACCACATTTACAAATCTCAGTAAAACTGGAATTTATTCATGCATCTCTAAAAAAATATTAACAGCACCTTTTACACAGCGCTACTATAAAGCTGACTGGAAGATTTGATCTCTGTATGTCATCTAAAAGAAAGAAGAAACTTCAAGACTCATGTAACTACACAGAGCAGAGATCATATCATCTTAGCAATTGCTATGAATCACATTACTGAAATAACAGCAAAAGTAGGGTGAAATTATGAAAATGGAGTTTCTGAAATATCAAGTATTTTCAGCTGGAACACATAAAAAATAAACTACATGTCACTATACAGAGCCATGTTCGCAGGAAATTTTCCAATCACTTGTAAAATAACCAGTGATGAATTCTTTTAACTTTTACTTGCTTAAATTATGAGAGCCCAAAGTAACTTCATGTACAGATAACACTGTCAAGCCTCTGATTTAACATGGATCTATGGGGATTTTTTACACTTATCATTATTTTACGAATAGAAATCTATATCCAAAAGAATATAAAGATGGAATTACCTCAATGTTAGATATCAAGCTATGCCTTTCAGTATGGTATTACCAAGGAAATTATAGGAGGGAACCGTCTTTCTCCGCCATCTTGTGTCGCTCATGGAGCAGAGTTATTGTACCTCCGGACATATTCGGGATTTGACCCGATATCCAGGCAGATCGCGTAAATCTTCACCTGATGCATATACAGCGTGTGCATTTTGTTTCACGCGCAAACCGTGTCTGCGTTTCATGTAGCATGCATTGCAACTTGCTCTGATTAAAGTACGCCAATTTTCCCGCTAATCCGTTGCGAAGACTCTCGAAGTGTTGCACGCGGAGCCGTAAAATGCCGGAGGTACAATAACTCACCCTCCATGAGCGACAATCCAAGATGGCTGCCGTCCCATAGGATTTACACGGCGATAAAATCAAAAATGGCGGAGAGTACCGGTTCCCCTTTATAACTTCCTTGGGTATTACCTGGGACTACAAATAGTCCCAGGGTATTACCCAACTTCAAATTTACCATTTAAGGGGTGAAAGCACGTTACTCAATTTTATATTTTAGCGTGTTTATTTTGTACCATAACTTTTTAACAAAGTGCTTTTAAAAGTTAATAAAAGTATACATTTCCAGACAGGAATTTTAACAACGATCATGATGGTGATGTTGATTTTTGACCAAAAAACACATTTTTTGGCCATTTGGGCTTCCAACCAAATTAAAAATGACTTCAGAATGGTAATTTTTATTTAAAATGCCCATTCATATGTAGCGTCAGTTTTATTTTTGAGGATTTTGACCAAATAAGGTCAACAAATGACAAATGGCCAAAAAATGTTGTGTTTTGAGATTTTCTCAAAAAAAAATGATTTTTTTTGTCAAAAATCAACATCATCATTATGTGAAAGTTCCTTTCTGGTAATATATACTTTTATTAAATTTAAGCACTTTGTTAAAAAGTTATGGTACAAAATAAACTTGCAAAAACGTAAAATTGAGTAACGTGCTTTCCCCCCCTTAAATCCATTACTTTTATTAAATTTCAAAAGCCAGACAGGGAATTCCCTATCCTGCATGGGTTTCTGCTATTTCTATTATCGTGGGGGTTTCAAGACACACATAGAATGTACTGAAACATGATGGAATTTTAAATGTGTCATGTTTTATTGAATTGTTTTTTTGAAGTGTTTGAGTGAAGTGATTTTGTTGCCGTTTTCCTAAAATTCAATACATTTAGCTGTGAAAATTCACAAACTTTGATCATCATTTGTAACATTTGGTTCAAAAAATGGCAAATCAGGATTACTTATCTTAGTAAGGCTAAAAAATGAACGGCTGAAAAAAGTACTAAAATGAGGCTGAAATTATAAAGTTTAAGTTAATGAGAGATCCAAAATTTGAATTAAGATGGGAAGGTCCCAATATCTTCATTTGATATCGTCCAATACATTGCAATTTTCAAATAATTTGCGTGTGAAGATATTTGGTTCTAATGTTTTTTTTGGTTTTTTTAAGTCAACAATGTGTACAGTTACCATGGTTACCTGTTGCGTTAATGGTTTTTAAATAAATGTTTTTGTATTTGAAATTTGTGTGTCTTCATTACCTGAAGTTAGTAGTAGTGTTTGATATCCATTTTATGTTAAACATAATTAATCAAAAAGCTTAAATGGCTAAAGCTCAATTCATACTCGGCCTCCAAACAAAATTTTTCCTACCAAACATTTGGTCGTGACGTCACCAAATATTTGCCATCGAATTTAAACTATGAACGGGTAGCAAACATTTGGTCCAATGTATATGGCAATTCAATAACATGTGCAATCTAGCGCGAAATTTTGTTTGGTCTGAACTCGGTGTTAAAGTTCTTCGTCATTTTTACGTCACGACCAAATGTTTGGTAAGAAAAATTTTGTTTGGAGGCTGAGTATGAATTGAGCTTAATCCCTAACATGTAGAAGTCTCATTATTATGACAAAGGGATTAACCCATTGTCACCTACCAACCATTTGGTGCAACAAGTCTCTGTGGTAAATCAATCCCAAATTTAATTCAACAAATGGCCATAACAGAAAAAGTACTAATCATTTGGAGGGTCATGGGTGACAGGGGGCACTTCATTTTAACACTTTATAGTATTGCTTTAATGGTGCTTCTATTGTAACAAAGATGGATGCCATTCATGTTTTCACAATCTCCATCCCAATCCCATTTTCCACATAACGTGGTTGAAACTTGGGTTTCTATTTAGAACAACAGCTGTTTCTAGGTGATTACCACAAAAACGTAAATTATCGATAAGAGATACAGATAAGATAGCCACTCATCAATAACTTTACTAAAATGACGTACTCCTAATTACCATTTAATCAAATAAATATTGGTTCCATGTAAAAATATCAATATGAATTATGCAGGTGACTTTTGCAGGCATCTTAATTAAAATGTGTTAATTATATTAGTATTTTCACACGTTATCAACATGATCAATGAAAAACCCTATGTTGGTATCCTGTAAACTGTACTTTTTTAATATTGAGATTGGTCTTTCAATTAAAAATGACAAAAATTGGGTAGCGGAATTGATCAAAGAATATTTATTTCATAAAAAAATCTTAAAAGACTTCATAAATTGGATTTATATTTTGTAAGTTTATTTCTTAAACACACAATTGCCCCAGCTGATATGAAGTACCTTCTGATTAAACATGAAATAAATATGTTTGATATCACTAATAGCCCTTTAACAACCCCAATCTAATCACTCTTTTTGTAAAATCAGGTAAAGGTTATCTTATAAAACAACCATTTTTCAGAAATACAATGTGGCATAACAACGTCATTGTGATAATTAATACCTATATCAACAAAGCATAAGTTAATTGGTTGAGTTTAGAAAGATAAAACAACTAAATTGGTTTACTTACATTTTGATACAGAAAGTTGTATATTATACACATAATTAATTTATCAGTTTTTATAGTGAGTTCTTTTCCATATCAATCAAGGTTTTGTTGTTTTGCAAGTGCTTCTTTGGTAATAAAAATATTAAATCAGCTGTTTCAGGGCAAAAAAAAAAAATTTGACTGAAAAAAGTGGGTAAAGTAAGCAAAACTATTTTGGGGGATTGCTTTTAAAAAAATAAAATTCCTGACTGATTGACTCTACCTGTGTTTTTTAGTACAAAATTAAAGCAATACTATAAGATTTTGATCAAAAATAGTTTATAGTAAAAACAGCATAAAAAAACGTTTTCAAGTGTATTTTGTGAAAAAAATTGTTTAACCACCGAAAATGGATAAAAAGCATATGAATATTTTCCTATACATTAGTAATACATGTGGAATTAAATTCGGGATCCCGAAACAAACCCAATAAGCCCCAAAAATGAAAAGTCATGGGTGACAAGGGGCGTTTCATTTTAACACTTTATAGTATTGCTTTAAGTAATCATTTTGAACAGAAGAATAAGCAAAGTTGTGTGCTACATTCTGATTACCAAATTTCACCTCAATAGAAAATTGTGAATGAAAAAAAACAGTGTGAGAAATTCAATCCCGGGTAAATAATTCAAGATTGCATGGGTAGTTGTGCTCTAAAACCTTTGTACCAAGTCCATGATCATCTGAGACCACTCATGCATTATTTGTGGAGCAAATTGGGACTTGAATTGAGAGCGTTAGATGATGCTAAAATATCCTGCGAGGAATACGACAACAAACCTGTGTTTTTGCTGCAGGCTTATATGTGGATAAGGTTACCAGAATTATTTGAACATTTTTCTTGTTTTCTTGACAATTTTGCCCTTTTCCTGAAGAAATATCCTTATTTTTGAAGAAATGATGTGTGTTTATTTTGGATAGTGTCTAGAGAATTGCTGTAAATATAAATAATAGTAATTCTAATTCTACATGGAATGATAAAAATGGCTTGAGATTTAAGTTTCTGACTCCTACCCAAAACTACATTTTGATTGAATAAACACAGGATTTATACAATATCTCACTCGATATTTGAATTTCAAGTTTTATTTGTGGGTGGGGTCACTTCAGTAAAGCATTTTATTCCATTAGTGCACGATGCTAAGCAAGCTAAGAAAAGATAGTATCAAAACATTTGTAAATTATCTAGCTTTATCTATGAAAAATACATTGGATATTGTAAAGTATCAGCATTTTGCTTTTAAGGCCTACACTTTAATTTTGTTTTTCACCATCACTACAATTGAATTATTCAATAATTCATTTCATCGTAGCTTGGCATTTCAAAATAATTTGTGAGTTAAATGCATCAAAAAAATGATTTTGTATTTCAAAATTTACTCTATGACAAGGATCTGAATTTTCGATGAAATACAACATCTTTGAAACAGGATTATGAGCAGCATCAAACCATTCAAGAATAATAAACAAATATTTGATTTGAATTTTGAAAAATTTAAATAATTCACATAAATTTGTAAAAGAAAAATTGAAAGTCTTAAAACTTCACACGTCAAAAATTAACACCCAAAGATTAACACCCAATTTTTTTAATTTTCGGTATACAAACATGTTGTAAACACCATGTGCCCCTCACATTCAAGCAGAAATCCCTTGCTACTTCTGTGTACCTGTGACTTAAATAAACATTACATTTATGCAATATCTAACAGCATATTTGAATAATTTCAAGTGGTATTTTCACTCTATGCTACCTGAGAATGGAATAAACATAAAGCATTTTGTGCAATATCTCACCCAGATTTGAATTTCAATGCTGGGTATTTTACAGTATACTTTTTTTGCTTTACCAAGTAAAAATGATGTAAGCGCCAATATAAAACATATAAGATACTTCCATTAAACGCCTAATTTCCTTCAATCCACTCCAACGCTAGAAGACTGTATGTACATATGTTTGCCCGGGGAATCGGGAAGGAAGGGGGCAGTACCTAATTTTCATTTTAGTAGAGGTGTGTCGCCCCGACATCTGAAACCCTAGTATAGGGAACGAAAAATAAGCTCTGAAAAGGTCTATAGAACTGAAGCGACCCAAAAATGACCCCTGAGAACTATTTTGGGGGCTAAATGTTGGCCCTGTAAGCAGAAATTTTCTAAATTTTGCTAGAAATGGGGGAAATGGGGGTCTTAGGAACTTATTTCAAAAAATGAGGCTAGGGAACTAAAATTTTTTGAAAATATGGCTAGTGAACTAAAGATCGTGCTTGAAATGGGGGTCTAGAGAGCGGCAAACAAGGCGCAAAAAAGAGGGTCTTGAAAGCTGCACATACCCGTATCACTTTTCTATGTCAGTACCCCTGGTATGTTTGATTTAAAGGCTCCATCACACATCAATATATAGAGCTCAAATATACAAATAACATACACTGTATCGGTCATTGAATTACGTGTACACTCCCGGTCAAAAGTCTTTGCGCACCTGTTACATCAGACAAAATAGCCTTGTTTAGATAAAATCATCCAATATTTTCGTTAAAATCCTGTTTGTGTACATGCTATATTT
>JXSR01S001225.1:138391-161751 GCA_000969725.1 Ophiothrix spiculata | reverse complement strand
CCCCCCCAGTATATTTGGGACCCCCCCCTTCCGAAGAAAATGCCAGCCCCCTAAAATAATTTTTTCAACAATCAAAACAATAGTCATAACAATACTATTTGTTATGATAACAGAGCAGTGAAAGTACTGTAATATTGCCTCAAACTTCCTTATAAACCATTCCCATTTTCAAAAACTCACCGTATCTCCTTATACAGGAGCGCACCGTTGTTGATTAGTGATGAATCCACAGTTGATATTCAACGCGTCACACGCGTCACATCGTACACGGAGGTGTGTTTATGCAGTACACATAAATTGGCGCACTGTTCATCGCGCGTCGGGAACTTGTGTACGTGCAAGGACTGGCGCTTGGGAACAGTTGAAAACAATAAAGCAACAATCATTTAAAAATTAGCATTTTGTTTCAGATTCTTCAAAGTATTTTTTACAGAGATGAGTATCTGTTAAATTGAAAACATTTAGAATTTAATTCATACGTTTTCAGAAAGATTTTCGTTGTTGAAAGGTATTCAAACATGCTACAGAGTTGTTCATCGGCGTATTTTATCACACTCGGGTGGCTAAAGCCACCATCGCGCGATAAAAAATATACGCAGACGCATGGATGCATCGTTGTTGATTAGCGATGAACAATTCTGTAGCATGTTTGAATACCTAAATTGGCAGTCTAAATTATTTGCTGAAATTAAAGGAGCATGGTCCAATTTTAAAAATTTTAGATTTCAGTCTCATATGAAAGCTCAACCCTAAAGAAGCCTTAATTTCAAATTTCAGTCAAATTGGTTCAACTATTTTGATTTAAGAATTTATTTATGGTTACCATAGATACAGTGTGTCCCAGAATAAACCTTACAATCTTTGCGTGCAATTTACATGGGTTTAATGGATAGTTAGAAAGTATGTAAGGGTTGCATTTTATAGCCCATGAATTGAGCTTTTAGATACCGTTTGTTTCATTTCAATACGTGGATTTAGGGTTTGCAACAGGAAGTCAATCTGTACCGAAATTTTAGCCCAAACACAGTTCTGCCTGTAAAACTAATTAGCCGTGACATTAGCTCATGCAATCCATACATGACAGCGGGTAATTTGAATTTTTGTTTGGAATGGATGGAGTGCGCATCCATTTCACGCCTATTTGGGTACATCGTTATGCTTTATCAGTGCATTGTGGGATTAAATTTCGGGCTCAATTGATTTCCGGTTTGGAAACCCAAAATCTGCGTATTGGTAATGTACAAATAATTGAATGTAAAATTTGCTGGTCCAATTTCACAAGTTTGTAAGTTCCCCTTGAATGAAGCTCTATTGAGTATTGTCATTGTTCTGTTCACTCAACCGTAACAATGTTTACTTATTTACTACGCACATGCTTTCTTTTATCTATGTTGAAAAAATGAGCAAATTTGATGTAAAAATAAGACAGATATGATAAGTTTTCTAAGGTGACTCATTTTTATTCCATTCATAAACACCCTTATTTTATGGCCAATAATCATGAAATTGGACCACACAAAAATCCACCCAAAAGTTTGATACGACACAACTTTTGTTGTATACTACTGATTGAAATGAAACAAACGGTAACTAAAAGTTCAACTTATGGGCTATAAAATGCAATCTTTACAAACTTTCTGACTATCCGTTAAACCCATGAAAATTGCACGCAAAGATTGTAAGGTTTATTCTGGGACACCCTGTAGATACCATTTCACATAATATCTCCAAATTTAAACATGTTTCAGCCATAAACTTCAAAGGGATTATGACAAATATATAAGCAATATTTTGGTACGAAACTCTTCAAACAGTTTGAAACATAATATGTGGACCATCTGCAAAACATAGATATTATCATATTAAACCACAGATAAAACTAAAGTGACCCTCCAGAAATTATGCTTTTCAATGTGCAGCACCATGATATACAAATAAAGTTGCTTTTAGAAATCAAGTCATCAGACTAAAATTTCAAAATAAGCCCCTCTGTTTGGAGTGTGCACTTAATTATCTAGAATAGCCCAAAGTCCTCATATCCGTAATTCCTCAATCAGATGCTGACATGTATGCATCTTGTAAATTAGCAGCAAGGTAGTAGTTCTGCAAAATCTGATAACAAGTAAAGCATGAAGATTAAGAATCCCAATAAAATCCACTATCAGTTACACAGTCCCCACCTGATAAACTACGTCCTAATTGCCAGTGACAGAAATAGATTTACAGATAGCGGGATGATGGGTGATCATGGTCATCCTGCCGCCACGCTTTGTTCTATTTTAATCTAGACGGCAATTATTTTGCTCCTTTTTATATGATCCATGATTGTTTCATCTGTATTCTGCACACACGGTTGCATCATAGATGCTTGCAATGTGATGAGATTTTGCCAAATTAGGGGTGACTACTGTTTCACATACTAATTGGAATCGGTTGCACATTTTGAGCAACATTTTAAGCTGTCATTGATGTAGTTGATTATTATCTCTAAAAATCAATTTGCTCTTCAGTATTGAAATCCTCATAAAATAGAAACTTAAAAACATTCTCTCTGGGGTAGATCCAGAAATTTTCAAGAGTGGGTACCATTCTAGTAGCGCCTCTGCCACCCACTCATACTAGTCAGATGCTGTTCTGCAAAAAAATAAGGAGGTTAGAGATCTTTTAAATATTCGTACCTACAATTTATTGACTTAACAGTTGTTTCTGAATATAATATTAATTTTTAAGGAGGAAAACCATTAAAAAGTGGCAGAAGTTCAGTACCCACTTTAATTTAGGTACTGGTATGCAAAAATAAGAGGGGTGTGTGTCCTTTGGATGGTACCCCTAAATCCAACTCTGTTTTTGAAAATGATAAGTAAACTTATTTTGTGATTTGCGTAGGAGTGAAATGTCCCTTTAAGGAGTTAAGGCTATAAAGGGCAAACGAATGAAACCAATGGCACGTTTTTTAAGCCAATTTGCATGTTAGTGATATACAAAATTTCACGGGAGATATGTGTAAACACATGTCTAGGGCTGACACCATTTATTAAAGTCTTGTGTATGTTCAAAGGTTATATTGACAAAAACGTCTCATCTTCTTTAATTCAAGTTCATTTCACATAACATTTAAAGTTCACCTTGAACATAACATTTAATGTAGTACAAAATGCAAACATGTTTGACAAATTGAACATGGGATGTCAGCCAGGTTGGATTTTATATTGATAGGCAATATCAAACACATGCTTCATACACTGCCGCTCTAAGTATTTCCGCATAAAACCTTTATTCAACTATATCTCAAAAGGCGTTTATCCGATTTTCACCATTTTTGACAGAGTCTATATTGTATAATTATCGAAGTATTCCGGGATTTCATTCATTGCATTTGAAAAATATGGCATATAATGCATATTACTACTTTTGTCTGAACATAAAAAATTGAGTTTATATACATTTCTGCGCATTTGTTTTTAAACTTACAACCTGAACATATTCTATCCTGTTACAAGGTAATAATGAGGTTATGAAAAATTGATTAGTTACATAGTAATGAGATTTGTACTTGTGGTGTATTTGCCAAGTTTGTATATAGTCCATGAAATCAGCCATTTTTATAGCAATGGAAGATCAAATATTAAAAGAAACATGGATTTATTCATATTGAATAGATAAGTTACCTTTACTAGTATGAATCTTGATGATTCTAGGTCGTTTAATATAAAAAAACGAGGGTTTTAAACATTTTTAATTGTGCGGAAATACTTTAGAGCGGGAGTGTATCTTGTCAAAATTCTACTACCTTTATGTATTATGTAAACTGGGTCATCTAATGAATATTATTGAAGTGAACCATAGACAGCAGCATACCAAGGGTTTTCAGACCAGACTAATAATGCCAGAAAAAGTGAGAGGAACGAATAACAGGTGAAATGAGGTTAGGGATTGCCTTGGCGTCCCTGGCTTTTAGATGTGGTGTTTCGGCTATTTGACACACACTACATGCAGCAAGGCTAATTGATGCTATTTTGTCTTACAGACAGATCATTGAATCATAGACCACATTTGAAAACCTCCAAATGATAAAAAGATGGAAGACATTGATAGAAGTGCTACTTCTACTTCTACTTCTACGCTTATTCTCATCAAAGCCTTTTCAGCATCTAGATGAGCTCTCTGGTCCTAGAGAGATGATATACTTTTGAAGGTATAGTGACTATGCACTCTGGTCCTAGAGTAGATGACGTATTTTGACATACGGTCACGGTTGCCGGGGAAGGTTCCCCTACTCTTATTTCGAACGGCCGTAGCCTAGCCCGTGACGTTCTTTTACATCCGACAGTGTGTCAGGAACACTTCAGATGGAACCGACGGCTTTACGTGCCCTCCGAAGCACGAAGCAAGTAGAGCAAAAATTCTTGCTTAGGGAAACAAGGAGACGTACCGAGAGCCGAGACCAGGACTCGACCCCATGACAGACGAATGCATTTGATTATGAGTCCAACGCTCTAACCACTCGGCCACACTCCCCTCTCATGTGTTTCTGCAATTAGATTATAGCATCATTTTAGGAGAATCTTATACCCCGTTCAGACACACAAAAAAGTCGTCTTAAGTTGATATCAGGTCCATTTTTAATTTCAAACACGACCTTGGATTAGCGAAAAGTAACTCGACTTACGACTGTTCACACATGCGCTACGATCAAATTGAGATGAACTTAACTTTTTCCAGGTCAATGCGCTGTAGAAGTAAACATAGCAATGGAAGATCAAATATTAAAAGAAACATGGTGTACACACACACGAAAAGTTATTGGCTGTCGTCGTTCTTTTTAGGGAGTTGATAATTCGATGTAAGACGACTTTTTGAAAGACGACTTAAGTCGACTTGAACTATTCACACACAAGTGAATTTTGAACTCGATATAACTTGAATACGAGTAAAGACGACTTTTTGGCTCTGTCTGAACGGGGTATTAATTTTTTTTTTCAGATTTATATTTTGCATATATATATCTAAAGAACTCGACAAGAATTGCATATACTGCATTTGAAAATATGGCGTGCTAAACATATTTTGTACTTTCTTCTGCACATAATAAATGAAGTTTAAAAACATAACTGCACCTTTGTTGGAAAACTTATTAGCTGAAAATGTTCTTTACGGCTAGGCGGTGATTACGAGCATTGAATAATAAACAACATAGGCACATATCAAAAAGTGGGTGTGGTGTATTTGTATATGGTCCAGGAAATCGGCCATTTTTATGGTTATGGAAGATCGAATATCAGGGGAAACATAAATCATTTATATTGGATACATTTAGCACCTATAAAGAACATGAATTTTATCAGAATCTCGGTCGTTTGATATAATAATTACGTTTTTGCCCGTATTTAAAAGTGCGCAAACACTTTTGACGGGGAGTGTACAATGAAGCAAGAACATGGCAACTTACAAATTTTTATCAAAGTCTTGCAAATTCTGAAAGATTTTTTTATCCAGTTTCAGTATAAGCAATTGCACAAAACCTTACCCTTTAAAAAATAACCCCCTCCCCCACAAAAAAAAATGAATTCCCTGTAGACATAAATTTTGGCCACGCCATTTCCAGGCCAGGATTGACACAACAGGTTTGATAATGGACTGACCTAAATACTGTTCCATTTATCCCTCCAACCTACTGAGAAATACGAGCTGTAAAAGTCCTCAGAGGAATAGATCATCATCATCATCTTACCTTCCTTGGTCAAATTTTACTCTGTCCTCTTTGGCAGTCAAGTTATACAGTGTGTCCCAGAAAGAATTAACTCCTAGCTTCGACGGGTTATAACTTTGAAAAAATACAATGCAATCACAAAATTTTAATTGAAATATTATGTACAGGTCATAGACTATTTTGTGTATGAAAATCAGGTGATATGGTTCAATGGTTTTGATGATATGCTCGATTGCGTTACAAGTGGTGTAAAAGGCTTCTGTCCAAGTTTCAATTTTGAAGGGAGGGGGGTCTAAGGTTTTGCCCCGCTTCATAAAAACGCAAAAGAAACCTGGCAAATGCATTTGGGTAATCTCTTTTACAGTCTTTGCGGTCATTTTGATGAAAAAACTAGAGGAGTACCACCTAAGTTGGGGTAAGGGTAGGCCGTCAAAGTTGGGGTGTAGGGGGGGGGGGAATTCCGGACATTTTTAAGTCGCCATTTTGAAAATTGATACATGCTATAAGACTCAAACTTACAATACATGTTATAATCATCACTTCCCTTCTTAATTACCAAAACAATCGACCAAAATCCGTTATTTAGAAGTTTATAGCAAAATTTTATTTTTAGTGACCGTTTTGCCATAATGCAATTTTGCCTGATTTTCCAATCTGAAAGTAGTTTATGACGTCCTAATTACGCAACGCCTTGGCCGATTTTCATGATCTTAGTATCGTTGGATAGGGGAGGATCATACCTATCTATTGATAGCAAAACCAAGTTCATAGGGATTCCGTTCTAAACTATTCGGGGGTTGCAACACCCCCTCCCATCGGAGGATGTGTTACAATAAATAGCCCAGAAGGACAAGGGTAAACACTTCTTATAAGTCAATTTACCTATTATAGATACTATGTTTATCCCTCCAAGTGTACTAAAAGTATGTGGTGATTCACTGAATACATTTGAATGTATAAAATTCAAAATAAATGAATAAATAAAACACACACACCGTTTCACCCAACTCAACCCCCAACACACACTTTCATATACCTGAAATATGTATTCTCTTTAGTAATTGCTAACAATTAGAATGCTGTTTAGTACCCGTCAATTGATCCTGAATATAATAAGGTGATTAATGAACATTCCACATCTTATATGTTACGTATTTCTTTATGTTGAGAAATAAAAGTTAAGGTTTAAATTGAGTTTTGAAGGAAATATCTGTCTGATCATCAATATTGAAACTTGGACAGAAGCCTTTTACACCACTTGTAACGCAATCGAGCATATCATCAAAACCGTTGAGCCATATCACGTGATTTTCATACACTAGATAATCTATGACCTGTACATTATATTTCAAGTTAAATTTGTCGATTTCATTGTATTTTGTAAAAGTTATGACCCGCCAAAGGTAGGAGTTAATTCTTTCTGGGACACCCTGTACAAATATTATGTCAATGGAAACTATTTGTCCTGTGTAATTGAGTTCAACAGTGGTGTAACAAGTGGGATGGTAGCTAGAGAATGGGAACACAAAAGAAAAAATGTCTTTCATCCTCTAACCATCCTAATGAAATCAAGTAAAGTATAAACTGTTAATATTTATAGTACACTAAATTAGTGCGCAAAAAATTATCATTATATATCATTTTATCATAGCTTATCATGATATAAAAAATTCGGAAAATAGTGCCGAACTTCATGAAAATTGTGATTTTATGAATATAAGTTGATAGTTTATCAAAGTTGACCCTTTTTGTGTATGTGCTCCCTGTAAATGTGTCTTGCCTTCCTGTCCACCTCCCTCAAATAAGAATATCTGGTAATGCCACTGCAGTTTAAAATCATAAACAATTGAACTATTTGACACTGCCAGTACTGGACACTGCTACATTTTCCCTTAAAAATTCCAGCTCAAATTTGCACATTTTATTTTCCCTATACTTTCAAATGTCACTTAAACATCATAAGTATGTGATGTATTTGATTGTATTCCAAGGTTGTTGATGCTGTCATGATATCAATAGAGATTTAAACGGATGGAGTTATTTTGATGAGCTTAAACAGCGCAATGATGCAGACATGTAAATATATGATATGTTTTATATCTTGAATTACAATACAAGTTGTCTATTTATCATGCAAAATATACAGCCTATCTACTAAAGTCAATGACGAGAATGAATGGCCCAAATGCTTTTATCCTTTCTAACGCAGATAGTAAAATTTTCTTAAAAGCTTTTAAGCTTTCAATGTTGATTAAGCTAATATTTACCAACCAAGGATGTTCAAGTATATATTAATTGCCAACAAAATCAAAGTATTTCCTACAAAAGTATAATACTATAGTGTTTCTCTCACATCTGTTTACATATATTAACTTGACTGAAACCATTCACTCAAAAGTGCTCAATTTGGACTTTCAAAGAATTCTTGTACACTGCCGCCAGAAAGTATTAACGTAGGACTTTTAGTGTCAAAATGGTCGGTTTTGTATGACACTTTCTCTCCGGAAATACTTTACAGCAGTAGTAAGTACAAAAATGTTTCATGTGTTAATATGTAATAAAATTCTGATGAGGAAGTGTACCTGATTCACCTGTCATGAATTCTGAACAAGAAAAAAAAATCACAATAAATGAAGGGAAATTGTAATTTATAGAGAGCAAGTTTGACTTGCTATTACAAAAATCCATATATATACATAATTAAAGAGTTCATAATGGCTTTGATAGCTTTTTGATTGAAGTATATGACAAGATGGATCCCATCTGATTCTGATTAAAAGGTGAGGGAAAAAATCATTAAAAAAGAGAAAAAAACAGAACATGCTATCTACTTATGATAGAAATCAGAAAAAAAAATCATGACACTAAATCTTAATTGTAGATGACATCATACATGATAAATTCTCCTCGTGTGATGGAATGCATCACTAATTGATGCTAAAATGTCTTGAAGCAACCCAGTCATTTCATAAAATCCTTCCCTGAAGAGATGTTCCTATAGACAAGTTCGCACTTGTGCATACATAAACTTATATATCCATCTACGTCTTATGCATGCATATCAGTTAACATGGAAAAATAAACTCTGATGATAAGGGTCTTTGAATAAGCCTGGAAAAACTATAGTACAGGGCCCATATTCATGAAACACCGCTAACTCTAGTTGCCTGCTAACCTATTGTTTTCTTGTCAAATTTTGACAGGTAGACAAAGAGTTAGCAGCCAACTAGAGTTAGCGGTGTTTCATGAATTTGGGCCCTGGTGGTTACAATATTCACATGGCAAAGACATTTTCTGAATTGGGAATGTTTTGCAGGTGTGCCTCTTATTTATTTATTTTTTCAACCAAAGCAGTTATAATTTTTTTCTCAGTTTGTTTCATTTTGTACTTTACTTGCTATTTTTTCTTTCTTTTTTTTAAGGGGTTTTCTCAGAGATGCAGTTGCTTACGACTGCGAGATAACAATTTTTTTCATAAATAGTAAAAAATCAAAAAAATGTTTGCTTCCGTTTTGCGTGCGCAAATTTCAATGCACACTGAACGCATACTTTACTAACGCATTTGGTTAATCACGCCCCGCATTGCTGCGTAATATATACACGGGAAATTATGCAGACGCAGATGTGCCATCAAAGTAATCAAATTTTATCAAAAAATGCCAGTTTTTGTAATTTTTCTTGAAAACTAACACGGTGACCCTATTTTTTATTTCAGTATTTTAAAGAGCGCAAAAAGTGCTTTAACATATGTAAAAATTATAAAAATAAATGGAGCATTTTCTATTTTACAAGCACATAATGATCGAACGTTTTGGAGCTTTCCCCATACTTTGTATGGTAAATCTGGTGATTTTGGGGGAAAATATGTACTTGTTGAAATGCTTGTATCTCAAAAATGAGCACGGTGACCTATATTTTTGTATCTTAGATTCATTATCAGCACAAATAAATCTACCAAATACTAGATTTTTAAGAAAATCAATGGAGGATTTGCATCTCTGAGAAAACCCCTTAATTAAGGTGCATTGGTTTGAGCTTTCTGAATTTTATATTTTTCAAGTCATGAAAGCAACTTTCACCCTATTCAAATGTTAACCGAGTAAGCATAGATTTTGGAAGTGGACACTTTTTAAATATTTTTAAAATGCTTTGTGACTAGTTTCATTCTCCTGTCTAGAATTTGAGGACACTGGGCTCTACAATAATAATACTATTTGTATTTTTGGCTGTTATATGTAACATATCTACAGATAAGACTGGATTTATGTGTATTTTTATAGCCAAAAACACTCTTGAAATTGACATTCATGGCAGCTTATTTTCCATTGACTGGTAAGATGCACTGCATTGTACAATCTCATGGAATTACAAAAAAGAAACCAGCTTCTTACCAAAAAAGTAAAAACCAGCTTCTTACCAAAAAAGTTAAAGCCTAAAGAAGCCCTAAGCCCTTGATGAACAAATTAAATCTTACCGACTGCTGCAAGGTCTGCAATCTGATGTAGAAAGATACTGACAAAACTCGCTTGCTTTATTTATACCCCATCAGCAAAATATTTTCATAAAAACACCTCTTCATACCTCCTCACAGCATTTCCATATAAATTAAATCACAATCACAGCTATCAAATCAAAGCTTCCTCGAAGTAACATCATCTACACAATACGATAAATACAACACACACAGCAATAATAAGATTCCAATTTAATGATCTCATTAAGAAAATCGCATGATTTGTTGTCGCAATTAAATCCAACACCGAGCACACAGTCAAATTCATTCATAAAAACATACCATGTTAGACTAGCTAAGACAAAAATAGATCCATGCTTCTGGCACTAAATTGCATTATCACCAGCCTGTCTGCACTATCTTCCAAATTCGGCAGCCATGATTGTAACATCCAATTTAAGCATCACTGGTCCGCATCACTTATTATTATTCCTCCGTAAGCTTTGTTCTCTTGATGACAGAAAACTTGATCATTGCAATTTTGACTTAACTCCTACTGTGATGACCAAAACACACAATGTTACGGTCTGACGCTAATATTCTACTTGCTTGCATCGCGACTTGAACACTATGATGGATGAGAATGCAATACACTCACTCACACAAACCCTAATGTTTGGGTGTGCACTCGCGTGCATGCGTCTCTCTTACAATACATCATGCATTGACACACATATGGTATAGGACAGACTCAAGATGCGCTTACAATGACCTAAATGAAACAAACCACTAAGAGGATTTAAGGGTGTTTCCTCTCTGGCTGGTCATTTTTCTTGGTCATTAGATTTTATTATGATTTATTATTAGCCTTGTGTGCTCATTTAGCATAAAAAAAGGCACTTAGTTGCATTTTCTTTGTTCCGCATATATTTCTTGCAGGATTTCCAAGGCTTGTTGAAAACAATTAATAATTTGACAGATTTTAATTTTAGTTCTGAAAGACATTTTTTTGTTTAATTTTAACAGAATTGACATTATTTAAATTAATCTTAAATCAAACTAGTACATAAAGTCAGAATAATGTAAAGTAGTTTAATTTTGCAGGTTTTTTATTTTATAATTTTCAGAACTGGTTTTAAGACCTGGTTTTAATTTAAGCCCTGGTTTAATAGGAATCTAAATTTATAAACATGGACATATTAGGCCAAAAAAAACAAAGTTTTTGGTGTTTCTGGTAACATGCTGGAAAAGTACCATGCGATATGCGCTTTTTTATTTTTTACTTTTCGAAACTGCAATGCAATATGCTATTTTTTCTTTTTTTTTTACAAAAAATGCTCACTTGATCAGCTGATATTCAGACTGTAAAGCGGTAAGCAACGAACATCAACATGCATGCATTCATATTAATATCTGCATCAGGTAATATGGTTGTGGACCATCAATGGCGGATCCATAGGGGGGCCCAAGGGGCCTAGGCTCCCCCCCCCAAAAAAAAAAAAAGGGAAAGGAAAGGGAAGGAAAGAAAAAATAGGAAAGGAAAAAACAGCTGACGAAAAGAGATGGAAGGGCAAAGACAAAAGTTGCATAGCTTTTTGCCAAGGCACAGCCAAAACAAAAGCCTTCTGGTACTTGGCATACAAGAACCTCACGAATGTGGCAATGAAGGGAAAGTTAGAAAGTTATATAGAAGACTTTTTTCATCCTGTTTTAACAAGGAAATCGCTCTGAAAATGAGCTCTCTGAAGAAGGCCCAATACCCCTTTTGTAATCCTCATCCTTTAAAAAATCAAGGACATAACCAGTGGGGGCAGCTTGACCCCCAGACGCCAAAAATCGGGAAGGAGAGTAAAAAACTGGGAAGGGAAGAAAGGGAGGAAGCAGAGAGAAAGAAAAAAATAAGGAAAGAGGGAAGCAGAGAAAGTGGAAATATGAAGGAAAAGTGGAAGGAAAAGAGAAACAGAAGGAAAAGGAGGGAAGAGAAAAGGGAAAGAAGAGAAAAAGGGGAAGAGGAAAGAAGAGAAAGGGGAAAGGAAAAAAGAAAAAAAAGTTGTCTGTTGCTGAATGTGTTTCCCTTTAGTATCTTGCCGATATTTTGATGGAAAAGTGCCAAATGAAGCATCAAGTAGCAAAAATCTCATCATGCTCATGATGCACCAAATCGAGTAATTTGTGTTTTGAAATTCCAAAATTTTCTCATTCCTGAGGGGGCACATCCCCCTCAAACACCCCCTATACATTATTTTTGTCTATTGCTGAATGTGTTTCCCTGCAGTACCGAGATCAAGTATCAAAAATCTATGCACCAAATTGATTAATTTGTGTTTTGAAATTCCAAAATTTTCTCATTCCTGAGGGGGCATATCCCCCAAATTTTTTACAAACATACATGCAACAATCGAGTAATTTGTGTTTTGGAATGCCAAAATTTTCTTATTCCTACACAAGTTTTGTCAAAAATAGTATCAATTACTCTCTTTTTTGTTAATGGCACAAAACAAAACTTTGGTATAATGGCAAAAAATACCACTAAACACCCCACCCCATCCCGACCCATGCACCCCGTCCTTTACAAAGTTCTGGAGAGTTCCGTTCGTTTTGTTTCAAAAGCTCGGTTGAGTCAACAAATGTTGGGCCCCCTCTCTTGACCAAACCTGGATCCGCTACTGACCATAGTTTTGAGCCAGTATCTTACAAGCGCTAAATATTTCGCTGGCTCTCACAGATATACCGTTGTAATTAAGTTTTTTACGCAAGTCTCCAGTAAGCTTTTTTACAGAATTGTTTTATTTATCCAAAATAAAGATTTTTTTTTGATACGAAATATGAAAAAAAAATTAATGCGGGAAATATGTAACTTAACAGAAACGCGCACGGGTTACCAGAAATAAACTTGTTTCTTTTTTTGGCTTAGTCGAATTCTCAATATTTTATAGATAGCAGACCTTACTTGTTTTTACAAATTCACAATCCTTTCAAAATTCCATATCTAAAAATGCCTATGAAAAATATATTTCAGTATCAATTGCTATTTGATAGGGTGAAAATAAATATTACTAAGAAAATGTCACAACAAAATACAACCATCAAAATTTATTTAAAATGACTTGTGATTTTTTAAAAGTCACTGTATCAAATTCTTTAGAGAATTACAAAATAAATTTCATAGATGTAAAACACATGTAGTTCGACTTAAAATCATCCACCCTATAACATGTGTATAAGAAATAATATTAAACGATTTGATCTAAGTTTAACATCTGGATTACATATGGAAGGTTTAATTTGGATTTTTCAATAAATTTTGTCATCAAATTCAGCCTTTACATATTTGATAAGCTTATTTTGTAAATTTTGAGAATCAAAATTGTTATCAAATTTCAAAACTAATATTTTCTTATTCTACAAAAATGATTGGGAAAAAGATTAGACAACTTGTGTCTGTTATTTCAGAAGCTTTCAGTCAAAACACACATGTTGTTGGCTGCCTGGCAGAATAGATATGTCAGTTAGATTTCGCATGTCACATAATATTATATGTCTGGCCGGCTGATTAAATTTTGAATTTTTCTAGGTCAGTCCAAGAACTGAGAATGAATTTGAGGTACATCCAGATAAATACTTTAATGTCCCGACAAAATGAGGCTAATGGTCACAATGGAAAAAATGACTTTGTGAAAATTTTTAAAGATGCTTTAAAAAATAAAATGTAATTGGGATTTATTATGAAATTAAGTTGACAAAGCATTTAACAAAGATGAATTAAGATTATTAAAAAACATAGTAAATTTATAGGTATTAATTTCTTGATAAAATTCAATTTAATTTTGGTGCATTACAGCAGGCTCTTTTGGCTCTGTGTACTCTCTCAGCTCAATACAAAATTGGAAAGTACCAGGTGTCCCAAAAAATGGTTACATGTAAAAAAATGATCGCTTGCAAAAAGCATAGCAGTTGGAAAATTCAAACTTGGCATGACTTATGGTACATACCTCCGCCAGATGTTTACAAACTTTTAATACCAGAGCATTATTATTTTGTGAGTTATTAACCAAGATAGATACCTATGTCAGAAACGTATTTTTTCAAAATTCAACCAAATCGGAAGCATGTTCATTTGATGTAATTTTAACCCTCGTTCAATCCCATGTAAACTTGAAATTAGCATGTCCAAAGTTAGGTCGCTGCATACCATAGTTTAGGGTAGAATTTCTTCTTCCCATTGATACCCAAATCATGAAAAATTGGCAAGCTGTTACGTAATTATGACGTCATAAATTACTACAAGTCTGAAAATTATATCGAAATCTGAAGTTTTGGGCAAAAATGGCAATTGATTCAAAATTTAGCTATTTCTGTTATTTCTTAACGGCTTTTGCAGCTACTATGAAGAAAATTTCAGTTTAAACATGTCCTGTAAGTTCAAGATTATTTTGTTCCCTCAAAATTTACACAAGTTTGCAGTTTAAACAGTTATTGTTTAAAATGTTACCCATGAAAATTTTAATTGTGCTTTATGCGTACTCATCAACTTTCGCGCCAAAACTTGATTGACAGGTTCAATACAAACAACTCATTCTGGAATGCATGGAATGCAGGTATCCGTAATTTGCATAATAGATATACTAAAAGAGAGAATAATTATTATTTAATTAAAATTGTATCAAATTTGGTTTAATATAAAGTCTGATCATGATTTTAGAAAAAAAATGCACATTAAAATACCATAAAACGTGTATGTTTATTATTTTGTTGAATTTTGAACAAATGCGTTTCTGACATAGGTATCTACCTTTGTTGTTAACTCTAAAACCAATTCACCTGTAATATCAAAATTTTATGAGTATCTAGAAAAGGGTTGTTATATAATTTGTGCAAAGTTTCGTTTCTCTAACTATTATATTTTCAGCACACGGTCATTTTTCTACATGTAACCATTTTTTGGGACACCTGGTATAACAATTTGTTCAGCAAGGCACTCATGGGGGAAAATATGTAATACAATCAGCAGATATATATAACTTATTAGACATTAATGACCAAAAATCAGGCCTATATCACAGCATTTTTTCTGAACTTGATCCATTTTTATACGTAATTCAGTCTTGCATTTCAAAAAGTGTAAAATTTCAAGCAGAATACTGATCCGAAATTTCATTTGATGGTCCGCTTGCATCGCTCAAATTTGTAAGCAAAAATGCTATCATATTGGTAAAATGGTGAAATTTAAGATTATAATTACTAACAAGATATATCAAATTTATCCATACTCATTATTATATTTATACTATATTATCACATTTCATGATTTGGCTAATAATATATTATTATATCTGTTATTTTGCCTCGGTGACTTTGATCTTCTAATTTCATATCAGCAAATTATTGTCATTTAACACACCAGAAAATTGTGTCAAACTAAGGGCCAGTACAGACTATTCAATGCAACAACTATCCATGTTTAAATTACATGTATTTCCCCTCAGACACTAATGCACCTTGGGATTAGAATGAGGATTTGATTATATCATATAGAATACTTTTTCGTTCACAACTTCATTGAATTTCTATCCTGAAATAGTCATTATTACATAGATATGTGTGAAATTTTATTGAATATACATACATATTGCACAAAATTGGCTTAGAATATTCAATAGGAAGAAACAATCTAAATCAAGCACAAGTCAGGGCCAAAACATAGTCAGCCTACAAACAAAATTTGTATTACCAAACGTTTGGTCATGACGTCAAAATGACGATTGACTTCAAATAAAATAATTTCAACCAAATAAGATTTCGCGCTAAATTGCACATCATTGAATTGCCATGATATACATTGCCTCAAATGTTTATAACCGGTCAATCACAAATATCTGGTGACGTCACAACCAAATATTTGGTAGTGAATTTTTTTTTTGAAGGCCAACTATGGTTTGGCCCTAACAGAGTGGCTTGCTAAAACGGACTAAACTGCTAATTAAGTATTATCTGCCAAGCGGCTTTAATACCAATAAGCTGTTCAATAATTGTTCAATTCCCCTTCATGTTTTCTCAACAGACCAGTACCTGTCTACAACATTTAATCAAACACGCCACATTGGATTTCATCATATCGCCTCTATATAGGATACAGTATATGGCTTCATTTCCGCTGGTATGATTTAAATGCCACTAATGGAAAATATCATGCTAAATGTCACTGAACATGTTACACATACTATATATGGTCAAATAAGCTGACAGTTTTAAAAGCTGATATGATGGTTGAAGTCATTTCATTAAAAGATCAAGGAATGAAAATACACAACTTATATACAAGAATTTTACAAGTTGAGAAATTTTAAAAATAAATTTATGAACTGATTTACACTTTTTATTGAAACTGCTACCATCCAGCCAAAATATCTTGTAACATACAAATGTGATCCAACACCAACAAAACAGAAAGTAGGAAGTTTTCAACATAATTAAACATTTCCCCTTTTATAATTAGAAAACTGGCATGCTGACATGATAACATAAAGTGCAAAGATGACAGTTAGATTATGAGGTTATCTTCTGCAAAATTGATCGTGAAAACTTTGATACCAATATGACAAAAATACACTTGTCCGTGCTCTGTATTTCTAATTTTCAGAGTGAACATTGAAATCTAAGATAACCAAATTATAATTTCAACTTACTTTATTATGACAAGGTGATAGAACAGCACAAATATAATACTGGACCATCTGGTTATATTTTTGTGGATTAGATTGAATGAACTCCAACACAAAACATGTCGGGCCATGCATCATTAAATGTAACCAGACTTAAATTCTAGCTATTCAAAATCTCTTTTTAAAAGCTCAACTTCAATTTTTGTTAGGTTTTGTGATTATTCATTTTATCTCACATATTTTACAAATAGCCATAATTTTAATGTATATTGGATTGAATTCAATTTAATAAATGCCCATGATATTCAAAAAATTTGATAAAGTTTTCAGAAAAATAAATATAATTTATTTCGAATAGTGCAAAAAAAAATTAAACTCATAAATCAACAAAATTCTTTAAGAGAAAAAGTTCATTCAAAACCCAGTATTGTATGTGTGCCTTTTATACTCTTTGGTAATAATTTCTTTGAAATATCAGTCTTGGACATTACAAGACATATTTCTCTTTTTATTTTGAGTTTTTCCTTCAAATAGAGCTAAATTCAATATCTATTAGATTGAATTTGACACAGCATAAAGACGAACCACCAAGACAAAGTGCACTTTATCAGCCAATAGGAATTAATGGTTACCGGTAACCATAAATACTGCTATGAAAAGACTTGTCTCCAATTTCAATAATCTTTCTTTTTGAAGAAAAAATCACATTCTTATGTTTGAATGATCATGCTCTTCTTTTAACACAAAAATAATTGGCATGTGTGAGGAAAAAGTGACATTTAGGAATCGGGATGATGGGCTATCCTCTTAATAGTATCACATTCTTTTTACATCATGTAAAATATTGTAATATATTGCTTTTTGAAAGTCAGGAACACCATGAACTTTGAAATGTATACATATCCAATTGTGTCACATGTGTCGATGTTACCTAGATCCATGTGACAATAAACAAAATTCAAAATTACTATAAGTATAACATATCGAGAGCTCATATAAACGATAAAACATTTTTAGCTGTGAGACAGGTTTGGATTAATCCATTATTCATTTCTACTAAAATAAGTCACACTTAATGATTTCAAAGTACCTTAAACGAATTACAATCACCACAGCATCACAAAAAAACATTGTTATTTTCACAGCGGTGAAAATCAAATCAATTATGTTCGCCACATTTTTCTGGAAGACAAAAAGTGATATTTGCAATACCCAGAGTGAGTTCTTTCAGAAATAATTTGAGAAAAGGAAAAGAAAACCTCCTCCTCTTATCACTACATAAATACCAATCAGAGGACAGAATATGAATGAAGCACACCACCGAGAAAGTAGGTTTTGCTTTATATGTACCAGTGTTTCTAGATTGAATAAACACAGACCATTTGATGTACACATCCTAATATCCTAAATGTCAATTTACGGATACATATGAAATTATTTTGACTCTTAAAGTAAACTTTCTGTACATGTAAATTGTAAAATTTCCACTAAATTCAGCGAAATATATAAATTGCCCATGATTTTCAAAAATTTTAATTAGTGTTCAACAAGTTAGTTTGTTAAAAAAAATACAGTTACTGAATAGTGAAAAAAGGAGAGTCACATTTTTTTATTCAGCCCAGTTTTACAATATTTGTGTCCCTTTCCCATCTTTTATATGGATAAACAGGAAGGACAAGAAAAATGCGAGTTGCCAGACAGTAAATGGTAGGAAATTCAGAAAATTGTAAATTATTAATAGATAATTGAAGGAAAAGATGTGCAAAATTTGACGAGAATTGCTAAAAAAGGGGGTTCTTGTCAGTTGTTAAAATCAATGGAAATTTATTTTGGATTGACAAAGGCAAATTTTCCCTTGGGAAAAATTGGAAAGAAATGTGCATGCGCCTGGAAAATCATGAAGAAAATGTATTTGCAATGACCAAAAAGTCTGAAAATGCCCCTACCTACTCTAAAGGATTGCTTATTTAGTCATGTGCAACCTAATGATCAAAAGCAAAATTAACCTTTGCAATAGGATCGTTCAAGGCACATGAAAAAATCCTATATCAAATATATACAAGCGAGAGAATTGTTAAGCTTATGTTCCAGCGTTGTGTGATGTGAATGAATGAGCCATATGCTATAAATAGTTTCCTTGATGAGAGCGAATAAGCCACCGAATTACTTCAGCATCGCCAGAAACTAACAAAAATATTGTACTTTTTTCGGTTCAAATTACCGTCAGACTTTGTCATATGTTTTCTTTCCGACATTTCTGTGTGAGTGGTATTGTAAATTTACTCAGGTGTGGTTGGTTCTCAGGAGGGTTATATGCAAATTAGAGATATGCAAATGAGTGCGTTTAGCCATGACGCTATATGCAAAGGCATGTGCATTAAGGAAATTGAAACTTGAAAGTGGAGTGAAATCTGTCAATTGAAAAGCTGAACATTAAATGGTAGCTGAATGAATGAACATAATGTTGTCCCAAATAAGTGGTACTTTTATGGTGATATAAATTAAAGGTCTGCAATTGCATATAGCCTTACTACATGGGAACCAATGAATAACATGAAAAATGAAGAAACAAATTTTGAGCTATGAGTACTGAAACATGGTATTCTATCATGTCTATTCTGTGAAATCTTTACAAGTTGATGCAAATTTTACTAATTTACAACATTTTACCTTTTCAATAAGCTATGTAAAAATTCATTTTAGTGTAATCTTTGTTCAGTGAATTATGTTGTTAGAGAAAATCGGGGAGAAAATATATAGTCAAATTAGAACTCAAATACAATATTTATGCTTTACAGCACAGATTACTGTATTCCATAATCTGTGTTTACAGCGATTTGATAGGCCTATGCCTCTATCCTGATTTAATCAAGCATTATAGCTTGCTCGTTATCCCAATGTCTATAATATTCATATTTTATAATATATCATTTGTGGCCGTCCATCCCAAACCAGTCGTAATGTAGCCTCTTGTCATTTTCACTTTTTAAAATATTTTGCAAAGACCATGTTATAAGGATTAAAATGACACCTCAATGAACTTTACTCTATTTCCTCAAGTTATGGTCTGTCAAAGGTTGTAACTGAGGTAAACACGTTCAAAGATCAGTTAGCCCTATATTTTCTGTTGATTGTCATACAAATTTACAAATTATATTTCATATTTCCAATCATATTCTTGAAATGAAATTTTGCCAGGTGTTTTGAAGTGAGCACAAGCATTGTCAAAAAAAACACTTTTGGCAAATTACCACCTTGACACATATTTTCACCTGTAACGCAAAATGGAGTTTGCCGACTTTGTGGGTTGTTTGGGCTGGATGGCCACATTTTATAATGTATCATTTTAGAAATAGAATTGCAAAGTAACAAAATGCAACCAGGTTGACCCAATTATTCTGCACTGGTTAGTCATCAAGCTGATTTCAATAAATCTGTATTGATGAAACTGTGATCAATCATATTTTGTTTAATTATTGAGATGTGCAGATGTAGCCTAATATATACAAGAATCAAATAGGTTTAAAGGGACTGGCCTAGATTCTTCCCACTAATTTTTTACCTACATATTTTGTTACATGAGTCGGTAGAACATATTCATAGTAATATAACCTACAAGTTGTTTTCCATGATTTTGAGGAATATTGGAGAAAATTGCAATTCTTTACCATATGAATTTCTCCACTACGAATTTGTCAACTAAATTATGAAGTTTTATTGCACACAGAACAAGAGAGACATAATTGATTTTCATTTATTACCTATATTGACTTAGTACAACAATAGCAAAAACGAATATGTGCGAGCGTTCACTGGACTGGAACCAAGTCATAATACATTAGCACTGGCCAATGACTGCTTGTCATAAACGCTGCACAGGGCGAACTTCTTGTAAAATTGACGGTACTTTAATTAGCCCCACCATTATTAACTATACATAATTCGAAAGATAATAACTTATCCTATATGATGGCGCTTGCGCACTAAATCTGACATGAAGTGCAGAAATGTTATGACCAGCGAAAAATGGACAAATAGAGAAAATCGCGACTTTTACACAGACAAATTGGGCTATTTGGTGGATAAAAAAAAGCAAATGACGACAAACTTATACCTAGTGAATTTAAAAAAAATATACTACAGGGTAGCTTATAAAATAAGCTTTAAAATGGTTTATGCGCATAGAATTTTGGATGAGTAGAACTAAAACGCCAATTAAAAAACGCCCAAAAATCACTGTTTTTCTGTCGTTTTCAGCTGCTCATTGAGCGTAAAAAGTTGTACATCGAGTGCTATTTCTTAACTTTACACAAGAAATTCATATGCTGATTTAATCTTTTTCGACGTCAAAAAAATAGATGTGAAAACAGTGTTTCTAGTTTCAAAATTTAAAAATATTTTGTTTCTACACACGTGATGGGTAAACAAATTATTTTTGATGAAATTGTTTCTCTTTTAATATGTATTAAATTACCGCTAAGAGCTTTGTTTGATTTTTTATCTGGTAAATCCAGATCTGAGGTACAAATTTAGGATTCAGAAAACACAAGACAGTCACACCACCATCAAAGAATGATATATTGCAAATTAGTTATCTCTCACTTTGAGCCATTTCTGTGTAAATTTGTGAACTTTTGTGGAAATAACTACACTTTTAAGCTTTATTTGGAGCATTTCCATAAGTTTTTAATTCTAAGTGGAATCTAGGCTAGTCCCTTTAAGTGAAATTTTGAAATAAAAACATTCTACATCTGGTTTTGTTTACACTACATTGAAATGTATCATAAGGCTGTCATCATCACAAAACGTACGAATAATGTACTAATAACATACACTGGTTTGGTAATCGATATGTATTTCAATGACCAAACCAGTGTATGTTATTAGAACATTATTCGTACGTTTCATGATGTGTGACAGAACCCATACATGGCACCGGTTTCATGCCATGTGTTTCCCAAACAAGTGCCTTTGATAATATCCAGCCAGTTCAACCTTCGGTAGATATTGGACATTCAATATTATGTCATCATTAAAAAAATCATCACACAAATTTCGCTAGATTATTTGCAAATTATTACACCAGATCAACCAGAAATCAGCATAGATTATATATAAGATTATGATACTTCCCTGCACCCCCTGACTGTTCCCAAATGCACTTGGGTTATTGAAGGACACAAACATGAGTATGCTCAGGGACATACCCTGTTGGCCCTTTGGTATGATTTGAACTTTCCACATACTGAATTAGAGCCCTACACTGTACTAGACCACAAGATCTCCCACATTTAAGCGGTAGATATACTTTGTCATTTTTGTAGTTATTTACATTCAGAATTTTTCTCATGGTGATTGGAGTAAACTGTTATTTCTGAATGAGAATTTTCATTCTAAATTTTCACATTATGGAGAATGTAATAAATGGAGCCCTATTTTTCACCCCATTGCACATTTTCAAGTGCTTACTGATGGGTAGTATGATGTCTGATATCGATTCTACGGCCTAGATCTATTCATGGTAAGCTAATATTTTCTTGTAATGATGGTTATAATTTACACAATGAGAAAATGTTCATTCAGAATGAAAATTTACACCATTTTTAAAAACCAATCACCATGAGAAAAATTCTGAATGAAAATGTCTACAAACTACAAAAATGACGAAGTATATCTACAGCTTTACACTGGTCAGACAGCAAGATGTTTTACTTGCTAACAGAATTAGTGCTGAAAAGAGGAACATTTAGCAGAGATAACTGCATCTTTATGCAATGCACGGTAATTGTAACCTTGAACGTGATCTAGGTATGATACAAATAAAGGGTATGACTCATGGCAACTCAATCACTACAAATAGTAGAAAAACGATTTCTGTAATTGACAAGTTTGGCTGTAACTTAGGGGTGGTCAAGCCATATGGGTTCATTTAAGAAACACAGAAACAAACTGATTTTGGCTTTATCATGAACTCATGTATATGGCCGTGCTGAAGAAGCTCTTATGCTATATAGGCCCCGTCATGTTTTATCTTATACTTTTACCTTCAAACTTGGGCAAAAGATGAGTAAACATCAGACACAGCCACTGATCACTGTCAGTCCAGGTGATGTGCTAATATCCCTATCAGCCCCATTTGTGTTCTCTTTCCTCTCAGTACCTTTCCCTCCCTCTTATCCCAATCTTCCCTTTTCCATCCCCATTTGTGACCCATCATATCAAAAGGTACTTAAGGGTCCCAAAATGAAAATTGATTTTCTGGTCTCATCTGAAAGATTATATTTTAAGCTTTAAAATCACACCTTGCTTTTGGTTATTGGATTGCAAAGTTACATCCAAATTGGTAAAATGCGTCCGGCTGATTCAGAAAACTATAGTTCTGAGAAAATCAAGTTTAAGTATCTGTACTGGTTAAACGTTAATGGAGAAAGGATTTTTATCTCGGTTTTTAAAACATTTGTCTATGTTTTGGATGTTGGAACCTGATTAATATGATAAAATACACTTCAAAGGTAACGTTTCTGATGAAATTAGA
>JXSR01S001225.1:118297-129109 GCA_000969725.1 Ophiothrix spiculata | reverse complement strand
ACCCAAGAGCCCAGGTATTGAAAGTCTTGAACCTGGTCGAGTTGACTTCCCTCTATTGTGGACAGTGCAACATCAGTCTTGATGTTATATGCCATGACTTTGGTTTTTGAAGCATTCATCATAAGACCAACAGTATGTTGCCGAAACCACCAGACCTCCAAACCCCAGCAGGTACCTCATCAAGGCCAGAAGCTTTACCATTTGACAATTTTCCTAGTACAGCCTGAAGTATATTATTATAGAGTAAACCATTGTTTTGTTTTGTTTTATTTGGATCTCTGAATCAAAAGTTATTGCACATTTTGTAAAAACCCGAAAAATCTTGATGGTCTGATTTGTTAATCTGTAAAGTTTCACCTCTGGTGACGTCATTTGGCACACGTTAAAAGGAAATTGCTAAAAACATTACATGATTAGGAGAAGCATCCCTTGAAACAATTTCATGATATAAGGACTCAAATTATTAAATGATAATCTGCTGATATTAAGCAGGTTGTTGCGTCTGATTTAGTCAACCTGTTGCGTCCCCTTGAAGGGCCACATGAATCAATAACTTACTTGAGTTTTTAAACTCCTTTATCTTCAGTTGTCTTCCGTGATTTCGGTTAAAGACTTATTATGGGTTGACACCTTTCAATAGAATCCTTGTTTTTCAACTCTTTTGGTAGAAATTGTATCCTAAATTACCCGATTTTCGCACTAGAAGTAACAGATTCAAGGAATATGAGAGTATCAGGAAGATCCGTACTTTAATTGAAAATTTTGACCTATTTAAGTTAAAAATGAACTTAAAATATCACTTAATGTTATAGGTACGAGTCAGGTAAGATTGGTTTGGATTGATTGTGCTCCAGTTGCTTGCAGACTTCTCTTCATTTCAAGTTTGCATTTCTTTAGCTGAAATTCTAAACTTACAAATTGGACCAAAGCAGATTTAAAGGGCTTTCTTAAATTCTTCATATCTTTGGACTGGAGTGGTGAAATGAAACGGGACAAAAAGCATGTTGTAGAGTAATTACTCCACTTTTGAAAAACATATATTACTATGATTTAATCTTTTAGAAACTATTTTTTAATATTTTTCATTTGCTCGTTGCATTAATATTGGGACAAGCTGTAGTATCAAGAAATAGGGTTACACTATACTCGGCATCCATACAAAATTCTTGCTACCAAACATTTGGCTGTGTTGTCACCAAAAAATGTGATCCAGTTTGGTTCCAGAAACAGTTTAACCCTAACAGCACCAATTTGCACAACATTAATTGTTCATGAGGTAAAAATTAATTGCTGCCTTACAGTCAATTTACAAGAATTTGGTTGGGCTATATTATTTGTGAAAACTGATAAAACTATCAGATATTTGTATATTTCTTTTGAAATTTAGCATCAACTCAGTATTTATTTTTTCTGATGCTAATACAAAAATTATGTTCATTGGGAAACCTTAGATATACTTCAACAAATGGCAGCTATTTTGAATGACCCCCAAAACACTAAATTTTTCTAAATGGCTGGTCTTGGCACTCTAAGAGTTAAGGCCTAGTCCTACTTTGCTTCCGATGCTTTTGAAATGCCCTCGCGATGCATTGCTAATGTATTGGCGATGCATCGCGAGTGCATCTCAAAAACATCATTAATGTGTAGCAAATTAGAAAACAATGACAATTAGTCCCTGATGTCTTCTCGATGTTGTGAAAATGTCTCATCAATGTCCTCATGATGGTTTATCAACAGCTTTTCCAAACAAGATTTTGCATCTTGAATGCTTTGGGAGAACATCTCAAAAGGTTTCCAAAACATCGCCCCAACACCAGTCCGACATTGTGAAAGTATCGGCGATGGACTCACAATGCATTTGCCAAGAAATTAACCTTGCAGAGGGATTAAAATACATCACAAAAATGTTGATTCATATTAACCCTTTCGATCCGATAGAACGACTGAGCGTTTCCAAAGGAGCTTATGAGAGAACGCTCAAGCGTTCCAATTTGTATTGAGTGTAAATTAATTCAGTATGGGCGATGTACACCTATATTGCAATTCAGGATCAAAAGGGTTAATATGCATAAAGCCATCTTTTTAGGCCATCCATCAAGTTGCAGGCAAAATAAGATATCAGGACTTCCTCGTCATGTCTTGCTTCCAATGGGATTTTCTGTAGGTTGTAAAGAATGGTGTGTCTTGAAAATCTTTGAATTAACAGATCTCACCCCAATCTTGATTTCAAATATATTTTATCACCAACACCATTTATGGCAGGTATACCTATATTAAGTCAGGGGCTGATACCAGTAACCCACACTTTTTTCATTGATTAACCTGCGCAAATTACTTTATCACACTTGCCTCGTCGACCCGAGAGTATTGGGGAGCTGTTTAGGGGGTATATCACAACCTAAGTGCTGATATAGATCTGCGCCTTTGGTCATTGGCCGCAAATGGCCTAGTTTAAGGCGAAATTTATGGTGTAATAATAATGGCCGGCGCTTTGTTTCCACTGGAAAAGGCGCAATTTAAATGCCGGAATTATTATTAAACAATGTTTTTTAAATATTTCAAACTGATTGATTGATATCTTGGGCTTAAATTAAGTGCAAAATACTCTTACCTTTTCTCGTAATTAAATAGAAATAATACACTAACACACAATTAATCCATAAAAAATCTATCCTGTAAATCTTAATTAATCCATAAAATCGGTCCTATAATCCACAAACATGAAACAATCACAAACACATCTCCAACAAGTGACAGCAACCGTTCAAAACCAAGTTGCGCAATCGTGGTAATCAAAATATATCATCGCTGTCAATCAACAAAGCCTCCATGCTTGTTAACATACAAACATAGCTTCTCAATTCACTTCTCATTTATTTGTGTCTTCCCTGATGAAATGTACGGTAGCCAAATTCTGCAGGCAGTGTAACCTACATTGTAACAAGTTTGTAGGTAACCCACATATACAAGCTTGTATTAATCATCTTGGAAATTGTTATATTCAAGGACTAGGAAATTGGGTTTAAGTCTATCAAGACATTGAACAATGTTATTGAGGATACAGCTTTAATCCATGTGCTTAAATCATACACTACTTATCATGATGATAATAAACAATATTCAATATTTTAATACTTCTTTCATTTTTTAACCCTTTGAACTTAAGTTAACAAGCCAGTATACCAGCACACATGTACATGTACCGCATTCCCGATGAGCCGGGTTATCGGCTTTTAGCATACGTGACCGGAACTTGATGTGCATATCTACCGGTATAGGAAGTTAAAGTTTTCAATGGTTTTAATTACATCGGAAGACATCAATGAATCTTTGAACTCTTGGTTGATATGTCAATTTGTTTTTAGTAATGTGATAGAAGTGAATAATTCCCCAGATTTTTGTGAACTGATCGCAATTTTCAACATTATGTGCATAGCCTTCAGAGTACAACATAAATATCGGATATCAATCGACTGAATGCTAGTTATTAGAACAATTCAGACTATTGTAAAATGATAAAAATAAAGCAAGGGACATCAAAATCAAAGCAAGAATTAAGGCTTATAGAGTGATTTTACACTTTCGGGTTGGCCCAGGTCATAGGTACAGATACACGTCGATTAGTCAGGGTTCAAAGGGTTAAGGGGAATATGGAATGAAAGGAAAAAAATTTTGTCTCAGGTCTCTACACTTTCGGGTGGTGCGCCTGAAAAGGCGGGAAATCCATACAAGGAAGGAAGGAAACAAGGAATGGTCAAGGAATGAATCTGAAAGGAAAAGGTAAGAACAGGAATGATTATGTAATCTTGAAGCTGTGTTGTTTTCCATACAACATTTCTATTACAAAATGTAGTACCATAATTTTAGGAATGTTAGGAGATGCAATAAGCAAGATCAAAGATACTGCAGAAATAGCTTTATGAGGAACATACTGCAAAATCCTTAACTATTTGTGGGAAAAAAATGTTATGATCTTTTAACTGATTTTGGAACAATGTTTGCCTGAAAAAGGCAGAAATCTACGTAAGGAACAGCATTTTGCTTTCTTGCATTTTGTGGTTTCATAAACCATGAAAACTCAGGATCTTCAAAGGTGCTGTTCAATGGACCCATTCCACTTTTTGCTCCACTCCACTTTTTGCTCCACTCAATAATTTTGTCATAAGATCCGCCACTGAGTTATCATTCAACGGCAACTCTCTATCCTAAGAAGATACATTATGCTCAATATATCAAATCAAAGCACTGCCCTCAGTTTCATCAATGGTATATAAAACTGAAACCTGATTTTCATCCTGCTATACACTGCATTCTGGCTCCACAATGTCGACACTGAAGCACTGAAACTATTCCCTGAATATCAATTCTGGCAATATATCCACCATTAGAGACACCCTGAATACCGAGTTCCACTGATAATAGATCACTTTTGAAGACTTTATCATTGAAGACTGTATCATTACCGATATAATTGGCCGTGAGCTGGAAATCATAGAATCGTGCAAAGTTATATGATTTATGGAACACATAAAGCCGTCATGGCACCTATGAGTCCAATGTGAGAAATGAATACCCAGAATCAATCCCTTCGCTGCATATCAAACTATGCCATTCATATGATAGTACCCTAAATATGGATGTCATTATTACATCAAATCAAAAAATACTATATATGGGGTATCAGGGTGGGATAAAATGATACTTTTGGGTTAATGATTCTTCACTTTAACTAAAGATGAACCATCTCAGTTCCTGTTGAAATCAGGGTTGAAACTTACAAATAGTGTTATAATGAACACATAATTTCAATCTTGTGTCACAATTATTAATTTTGACATTTTCTTTATGGGCCGCTTCAAACCTCAACTGGCCAGGTTGTCTGCCAGTTTTGGCCGGTTTGGGGTGGTTGGCAATTGTTTATTCTGGTAGAACTGGCCAGAACCAGCAGGTTACCGCTGGTTGAGTTTTGAAACGGCCCTTACTATTATTACAAGAAGTTAGATCACATATTCTATTGCTTGCAGTTTATCAAGCCTGACATTTTTAAGTAACATTTTTGTAAAAAGTTTTATGAAAATTTTGATAAAGTGTGAATCCCAAGCTTGACTTTCACAAAAAAGGCTTTATTCTAATTGATGCACACAAATAGACAAGGCTTGTCATGTAATATCGACCCACCTGATAAATTGATACCCATCTCTGTTATATGACATCTACTGCTAGCGGCTACAGCGATCAGGTTTAAACATCAAACTCTGACATAGTGCCTGCAAGGTTGCATCATGTTCAAATGATTTCCTTGTTGCGACATGATGCAGGTCACAAGTTCACTTCATTTAGATTGCATTCTTTCTTGTAATTAATTCTCCTCTAACATGTCTAACTATATATGTGTATTGTAAAAACAACGAGAGATAATTTGATAATTCCTTAAAGCAATACCATAAAGTGTTAAAAATGCAGCGCCCCCTGTCACCCATGACTTTTGATTTTTTTTAGCTTATTGGGTTTGTTTTGGGTAGATATTAATACCCTCCAAATGATTTGGCTTGAATATGCTTACTTTTTCGGTTATGGTAACTTGTTGAATTAAATTCGGGATCCCGAATTTAATTCCTCATGTATTAGTATAGGAAAGCATGCATGTCGTTTTTATTCATTTTTCAATGGTAAAACAATTTTTTGAAAAAATACACTTGAAAACACTTTTTGATAGTCACATTCCTTCATTTAATGCTGTTTATACTATAAAACATTTTTGACCGAAATCTTATAGAATTGCTTTAATAAGCGCTGAACACTATTTTGATTTGAACAAAACATCGAAGTGCCCTTATATTTTTCAGGGGCAGAAAATATTAAGCAAAAACTGAATATCAAAAAATGATGTGAAAGGAAAAGACATCAGAATCATTGTAACACTTTACAGAAAGTTTAGACATCTATCAACCTGTTTCTATGCAGTATGACATTCATATCTAAATAATTTAAGGTAAAATTGTTCTGGCCTCATTCCACAATGAATTCAAATCATCATCTCATTAGCTAAAACTCTCCCCTCTGATCACCATGAATTTATACAAGCATTGTCTAAACACCAGGAAATGTCCCTACAATTATGTTCTGCAGTCTCCTTAATTAAGTCGTCTTCTTTCTTGAAAAAAGCTTCAAGCAATGTTTTGACAAATTGTGTACAGATCCTACAAAAACTGCTTCTGGGATTTGGGATTTAAGTAATACCTCTACAGAATGTAGGTCATGTAAACTCTCTTTCAGGTGCCATACCACTAAATATATAGAATAAAAATAAATCATAAACAGAAGCATCAAATGATATAAGCTGATTCAGGCGTTTTTAAAATCCATTCAGAAATCAGCAGAACCTTGGATCACATGGACGTTTTTTCGACCAATCACATATGAGCTCATTAATATGCATGTTTTGTCATGCAAAATTTTATGATCTGCGAGTGGAAATTCTCTTGTATTTTCAGTGCTAACTTGAAATGAAAAATAATTATATCCATACCCATACATGATTAGATGGTCTAATTTCTAACAACAGTTGGCTGATGGTACCATAGACTCGCTGACAGAAAGAGTGAACTTTCCACTTGAAATTGGCTGATTAAGCTTCAAATTGCAAGTTACCTCAGGCGCATCATACTAAAGGTGTCCTAAGTTCAAATTTGTGCACAATCAGTTAACATTTACGTGAACTTAACATTCTGACTATTGTGTTATGGAGGCACCTTTTCTGTCGGCAATTGACGGAAAGTGTAAAATCAACTTCAGGAATTCTCTGAAAATTGTGTTTTTAAAAAGGTCTATTATTGCGTCAGCAGAATTCATCAATGAACATCTTTCCATGCATGGCTTCTGGACATTGTATTTCATATACTTTTTACAATGCACTATGGATAAGAGTAAGATTCACCGATAAAATCTGACTGCAGTATAATTCAGCTATTACAGGATGTGCAATATATGCAAAATATTTAGTGTTGTGCACCCATAACGTATCATAGAAGTGACAATATGATTGCTTCTCTCTTAAACTTCAAGTGGCAGTTATAATTATATTCCCTTTTATTTCAGCAACAGGTTCTTGAGGGTTTTTCTTGCATCACTGACATTTGTCAAATATAATCAAAGAATGATGAGAATAAAAGGTGATATAAATATAAAATTTACTTGTAGTAAATTATAGATCAAATATTGTTTGTAAAGTTATGTCCAGATTGAACTTAAACTTTTTGGCTACATTCTGACTCACAAAAAAAATATATCTCATTTGAGGTTGGAGAACATCATCAACAACTTTGATAGCTATAATTTTAGATTTGAAAATATGAGGTGCCCTCTAAGGACAATTTTTTCCCAAAGTTCTTAACAAGCATCTATAACCATGGTTTCAGTGAGCACAAAATCAAGGAAACATACCGAACAAAATTTGACTGCATCTATCTTCAACACCAACTAGCAACTTTAGCTTAAACAAGAGGGTGCAAAAGTTGAATCTTGATTTTAGACCTAGGCTATACCCAAAGCATAGGTGCTATTTTGATATGACAATTAAACTTGTGGTTACAATCACAAGATTTGCTTTAAGCATACGATACACCTCATAATAAAGCAAATGAACTGGGAAAAATCCACCTTGTCTAATTCAAGCAGGTGAACTTGCTTCCGTAACATACTTCATTATCGTTATAAATGACTGAAAGTCAGTCACAACTAAGATGAAACCTTGCCTTGGCCTACAGATGAACTCTTTTAGGCTTTATGCAAAATGTATGCAAAATGTTCAGGTATTTTTAGGTTGACTTGTGAATGAAGTTCAAGGCTATGCCATTAGGGGTAATTTAGGATATAGGGTTTTCAGCTAGACCTATTATAGTCTATATACTTTCAAATCCTGTTATTATGTTTTACTGAGAAACAAGCAACAAAACAAGTTTTATACACATTGATGTGTGCCAAAAAATTAAAGCCAACATTTAAAAAAGATATATATTAAATAAAAACAAACTAAATTTGCACTGAATACCACTACATATCAAAAAAGTGTGTTCCATACTATTGCTGTTTTGTTAATCGCGCAAAAAGAAGGAATGTTAGTTTGAATCCATACAACCTATCCAATCTGAATTTTTAAAAGTGGGAAATCAAGATCCCTAAGTTAGCAACAATTAGACTGATGTTATGGAAAGAAAACAAAGGGATATGAGTTAACCAAGCGTTGAGATAACAGGTAGCAGAGCGCAGAACACACAGGTACGGTATGTAAACTCGTAAACATGTGCTCGGGAAACTTCCACATTTTGGGTGGACCTCCTTGAAAGATAAACCTAAAGTGTGGTATCTTTTGCATTCATATGTCCCTGCATGAGTGAATTTTAGTTAAATTTCTGATTTAGACATGACTTTATCTGGTGGTGTAACAGATGGGGGACCTTCTCCATATTTTGATGATTCTTCCACCTCAAATTGTAACTTTCAATTGATCGGCTCTTTCTTTCATTTAAAGAAAGAGCCGATCAATTTGAGATAGAAGAATCATCAATTTTAATTGAATTAGAGCATCTGCAAATTTGATCAAAGTTTCAGGGCAAAATAGTGATAAAGCATTTACATCAGATGGTTTCTAACGTTGGTTCACTTGGGTCAGTTTATACATGTAATTACATTACCAAAATGTTGTTTGTATTTTTCTTACAAATTCATTACATGGTATGTCCCCGGCCTCATATGCCATATCTAAGGGCTAAAGTTTAGAATTTTTAAAACTAGTCCAGTTTAGTATCCTTAATAATAAAATGGTTGATTTTTGCATTAGAAAATGGGAGATGAAAATCAGTATTCCATAGAATGTTTTTATTTTTTGTTCCCAATTGCATTACATGAGGTATATCCTCTACATAAAACAATCATTATAACATAAATGGGTTTTTATCCAAACAAGGAATTCATGGATTTATACTTGTTGAAATAATACTCTAATCCAAATGTTCCATTTTAACCAGTCAGTCATAAAGTCTAAAGCAGCTCATACCTAGCATCGTTTAATCACATCTGATTAATTCAAGAAGGGATTTCTTATCCACTTATCATCATCCTATCAGATTATCTATCGCTATGTCATCGCTTCGCATAGAAAACAACCCCAACTCATTAAGTGAAAACCCCGCAATCACCTGCAGCTTGCTTCAAATAATCATCAACGTAATTTGGTGCATTCCTTCACTCTGCCTTCCAAGAGAAGATAGTGTGTGTATCCCATCATGCATTGTTTCCTATGTATGGGAAATTATGCCAGTAGTTAGTGATGAAATGCCCATTAATCAAAGTTATTTGTAATGATCTTGCATTTTGGGCATGTTTCACCACTAACTACTCATGATTTCAATTTCCTATAGGAAGCAATGCATGATGGGATACCCGCGATATCTTCTCTTCTGCCTTCCAATTGCATGTTTGCATTTTGTTTTCAGACTGACCTCATGTGAAGACATAATTTTAAGATAGAAGAACCATCAGTAAAGCTTTCTATGTGAATCATGAGGAAAATAAGTACAATAATAATGATATAATGACATTGATCAAAAAGGTCACAATGGCACAAATTAATTGTAAAAATTTCTACCGCTTTTTACATAACACTACAAATTTCATTTAAGATTATTTTGTCTGCCTACATTTAAAACTGTTTTTACGCAAACAATTGATTTTGATTTCAATAGGTTTCAATCACTTTGTTAAAATTTTCAACAGAAAAATACATTGAAGATATCTGCTATAAATTGTCAATTCAACATAGTTGTCCACAAGTTGTAAATTGCCAGATCTCGTGCCAGATTTCTTTCCAATCTGCCCTGACCTACATTCACCCATTTACACCCGATATATATCTTGCCCTAATGATCGTAATTTCTGGACTGAATGAAACCTACAAATTTGCCTCAAATCTCATGATACAAACAAAAGATGTAATGAATTGCTGCGAGCAACGGTGCAATATGTATTCAAACAACCACTATTAGTCTTTAGCACAGACTTTTTGTTTTGAGGATTGTTTTCTGGTTTTCAAAAACTAGATTGCATGTCAAGGTTATGACGAAAGAAGGATCTCAAATTGACAAAAAATAAAAGTAGAGAAGTATTCAGTCTGTATCAGAGACTAACACAAACCATCAATTTGGGGAGATTTTGTTTCTCGTTTTCACAATTTTTTCAAACAAGAGTGGGAATCTGTGTTGGAATGTGATGGCTTGGGGCTTGAATACATCAACCTTGTCTGTTTTTGTTCACTAATTGATGAAGATGAAAACAGTAATCTGCCAAACAACTTGAACATGGTTCACAAATTGCTTGTCATTAAAATGATCTGTTTCTAAAGAAAAAGGAACTGAGATGCAAACCATTTGTACAAGTGTTTAATGGATATGCAATGGAACTGTTGAGCTGTTTTTAACAATGAAATCAATAGCCAATTGGTTAAAAAATATTTTACAAAATTATCAGAATTACATAATCTATAAAGACTTATAGTTAGGTAGATCCCAAACATGAGTGTCACGTTGGGTATATATGCAATTTTCTTGATGAAACTGGTAGTTGAGAGCGTGTACTTTAAGAATTTGGATGGTGCCAAAAATTCACGCTGCGCTTGAGCAATTTTTGTTGTTTGCGTCAGAATCCACACCCTCTTTTTCAAACACGCCTTATGTATGAAAATCTGATTATTTGGTGTAAACATACCGTGTTTGATATCAAACTACAGCTAATGGAATATGTACTGCAAATACCTTA
>JXSR01S001225.1:70641-113716 GCA_000969725.1 Ophiothrix spiculata | reverse complement strand
TTTATCTCAGTTATACGTTTTACTCCCTGACAACCTTTAACGGACCATAACTTGACTTCTGGAAATTGTGTGAAGTTCAGTAAGGTGTCATTTTAATCCTTTAAGAATTGGCAAATAATTAAAAAAGTGAAAATGGCAAGAGGTGGCATTTACAGCTGGTTTGAGATGGATGGTCATATATGGTACATCTTTGCCACTGATTACGCTACAAGATCAGTATTAGAATTTGAGTTTCTTTGCCAATGCTCAAGCATCAGTCGGCTGCATCTCCAATTCCAATGAATCAAGGTCAGCGACACAATTTGAGTTCCTTAGCATTGCTTGAGATTAATAAAGCCTAAGTAAGGTGATAGCAAATGATACAAAACCAAGTTTCCCTTATCACATTTCAAATGGTTCCAAGTCCCATGTCAGAATTCAATTTCCTTGGCATTTGAGATTTGCAAGGCAGATGATGCTCATTACTTCCAGGGTCAGTGTTGGAATTGAGGTATCTTTCTAGATGTGTAAGACACAAGATGTTAAAAGTGATGTAACACCTAAATAAACTTACATGTTTTACAACTCATCTCTATAATTGATTTCAAGATTTGTATCAGAATTCAAGTTCCTTTGCTTTGTTTGGCCACTACACAAGAAATTAAATAAATAAATAAATACTGGGGATTTATAGTGCACTATGCCTCCCAGATTTGTAATTCCACTCGGCCTCTGCACACTTTACAGTTGTTCGCTGACCACTGTGGCCCAAGTAAGCTCCATTCCACACCAAACATCATTTCAGGTTTTGAGACAACCTCTAGGGGCACTGAACCTTGATCAGCCCACATTCGCACCATCGCTGCCCGGATCAGCTTCCCAAGTTTCGTACGGGTTTCCACAAGACAATTAGCAGTTAGTTCCTTGTCCAAGGGAATTTCAAACATACTCAACTTTTGGCACCGGTGGGGTTCGAACTCGGGACATTCTGCACAGCAAGCGAGCACCTTACCGATTCAGCTAACTTGACTACAGTACTTAAATAAGCTATGCTATGCCACCTGTATCGAAGACAATTCAGGCATTTGCTATTCCTCCTCTACTTTTTCTAGCCTCTGTTTATGATCACAAGGGCACATAGAAACTGCCTTGATAACCTTTGACGGACCATAACTTGACTTATGGAAATTAAGTGAAGTTCACCAAGGTGTAGTTTTTATAACGTGGTCTTTGCAAATATTTTTTTAAAGTGAAAATGACAAGATGCTGCATTTACGGCTGATTTGGGATGGATGGTCTTAATTGAGCATTGAGAACTTTGAATTGCACTTCCAGGTTGATACATTATAATCATAAAAATAGACGTCTATCATATATGTGATGACTCACCCCGAAAAGGGGGACTTTGCAACAGAACACTTTTCGAGAAACTGATGAAAATAGCTAGCAAAAAATTTAAAAAATATAATAAGAATTTCCATCAAATTTTCTGTTGTAAAATTTGATCGCCTTGATCAATCTCAACAAGTAAGGTGTCATTTTAAAGCTTAGAAAATGCTGTAACAGATGAAATGATAAAATCAAAATTGATATCATCTTCAAAGTCCCCCCTTTTGGCGTGAGCCATCACATATGTTATAGCTCACCCTGAAAAGGGACAGTTTGCGACAGAACACTTTTCAAGAAACTGGTGATAATAGGCAGCAAAAAAAAAGAAGAACTTCCAGCAAATTGTCTGTTGTTAAATTTGATTGCCTTGATCAATTCGGGGTGAGCCATTACATATGATATAATACACTAATGGATGAAGAGAAGAAGAATCGTGTACCCAAAAAACTTGTCAATTTGAATTTCTGCCAATTCAATAGTAAAATAAAGTCATGGAAAAGTAGGGAAAATGGAGAGAAAGAGGTGGAAAGGGATAGAATGAATGAAAAAGAAAAAATTGAGGATGAAAAAAATCAAAGGATATCTACTAGCCCAGAGCTACACCCCAAGGGGGGGGAACCCAATTTTGGTTTTGGTAGGGGTGTGCGGCCCCGATATCTGAAACCCTAGTCTAGGGAATGGAAGATTGACTCTGAAAAGGGGGTCTGGAAAACTGAAGGGACCAAAATATAACCCTTCAGAACTATTTTTTTGAGCAAAATTTGGGCTCTGGAAGCAAATGGGTCTTGGGAGCTAAATTTCACAAAATGAGGCTAGGGAACTGACATTGTTTGAACATAAGGCTCGCAAAATAAAGGTTGTGCTTGAAATGGGGGTCTAGGGAGCGGCAGAAAAGGCATGAAAAGGGGGTCTTGAGGGTCGCACATACCCGTATCACCTTTCTAGGTCAGTGTTCCCCTCCCCCCGGGAGCTACACATTTCATAGTTGACCGAGAAGGAAGCCATAGATCCAAGAAGAAAACTAGTTCTAGGGAAAAAATGCTTTTTGTTGGTCATCTTTTTATATCTTTACGATGAACTTCATACTCAAGGTCTTGCTGTACATGTTGATAGAGCAAGTTACTTTTATAAAAGGAAAGTAAGGATGTTTTGTGAATGTGAAAGAACCAATAGTTTCCATTCACAAAAATGTATAAAAAGTGAAACTACCTCTTCATAGAAAAGTGTAGCTAAAGGAGCACTTAAGGACAAATACTTTATTATATCATAAAAGTTTCAATAAGATTTCTGTAATTACTGAGCAAATTGAGCTAAATTTTAAGCTTTAATGTCTCATTTTCATATGAAAGTGTTTAGGTGAAGGCTCCTATGCGCTACGGAAGTAGTGACATCATTTCTTGCATAGTGAGCCCAATACAAGCTAACACATGCGATCTGGTTCCAAACAAATGATCATGTCCATGGTGGTTCCACTGATCACACGTTATAACACAACAGGTGTACATACACACAAAAATAAGAACATCTTTTACTTGCTTTCTGTTCACAAGTTGAAAAAATAGTGACAGTGACCTTCTGGTGTATTTTTATAACACTCTTCTTTAACATATTACCATCATAATGTTAACTTTTGCTTCATTTGGATTCAAGAGTAGAAATTATTCCCCATAGACATAATGTGTGGTAAAAATATCTGTTGTATTTGTTTGGAACCAGTGCTTTCGGTTGAACCCTGGGGATGAGAATGTGATCCTACACATTTAAATAATTTGATGCCTAAAAAGTTAAACTTATTTATGTTTTTATTATTATTCGTCAAAATGCTCTTGTGCAGAAGATTGCAAACTTAATCTTTGTATCCACGACTTCAGTTGGCTCTAAAATTTGCAAATCTGGAAATTATACTGCTCTCTTCAAATTAAAATTCTTATGTTGGAAAAATCCATATGCTTTTCCAAATTTTCATTATAAATAAAGCATGTTTACAATAAATTTGATGTTCATATGAAAATATAGACTATTTCTTCTTGCTGAGATACAAACTAGTGACCTACTTCACCAACAGGTTGTCACGATAATTGCTAGATGGATCAGGGTGACATGTACTTTGAAAAAGTTGACATTCCAAATTGAAGAGTGATTCATATATCGTGAGATAGAAACCGATCAATAATACGCCTCATAACTCGAGATGAAAAAAATTGACAAAAACTACTAATGAACATAAGTCTTGATGGTTGTAAATGAAGGCTCCATCTCATGGGTTCATTTAGATGATTGGCGCTGATTTAAAACTTGAAAAGCAGAAAAAGGAAAGAAAAACAAGAGAGATGATAGAGACGATGTAGTAAATGATGAAGGGTTAAGATAATTCATGCAAGCAAAATTGGCATCTTTGTTTTCATTGTAACTTAACATCTCAGCATAAAAGGCAAGTATAACGTTTTGTTTATGTAATAGGTTTTAATTTTCTCCATAAATTCCGAGCTTTATTAAAATGATAAAAAGTGAGATGAGTTTCATGAAACTATAAAAATGAAGTTTTAACAGTGTGGACCAACCCGTTATATTTCAATATTATTTGGATAGGGTCAATTTACACTCGTCCTCCAAACAAAATTTTTGCTACCAAACATATTGTTGGGCAATTCCAAAGTAACGCTTCAGAACCTATCATAGACATTTTATCCAGGGGATTCCCCTAGTTTGTTATTGATAATGGCGCTTACTGGTGGGGCCAAGACATGTAGGTGTTTAAAAATTAAATTAATTGCCAAAATTCTGACTACAGTTCATGTAACGTTTGGTTATGTTTGTGACATAGCACTGAAACATATTTTGCTCTAAATGACTTCAAAATTAAAAAATTCTCTGACATGTTAGCAAATTTTGCGCTTTACACAGAAGATGGGTAACATAATTTACAAACAATCTGAAAAAAGTGGTAATGAATTTTATCGTCTGGATTTCTTTTAATCAATTGTATGGTAACATTTGGTACCGTTTGTGACATTTGGGTTTAACTTTTTGGTAATGTTTGTGACATTTTTGAATTAAAACATGTGCTCCTTTAAGCACAGATAGAAAGACATCCTACTTTCTGTTTGGGAAACACTACTCACGGACCAATTGACAAACGTATGACTGAAAAACCAGTATATAATGGTCGAATAAAAAAGCAGATTTTTTGCTTGAAGCCAAAAAGTTTCATTTTCTGTGGAATGAGCCTGTTGGCAATCTTTTGCTTCCACAATTTTGTTAGGCTCGGTAGCGATGTCAGTGGTCACCACAAGGTTACAGCGACTTACAGCAAGTCTTCAATTGTCAAGTCATAGATTAAACCTCTAAATAGGATTATTAATTATTTTTAGGTAATTTATACAATTTGAGGTGTGCGTGTGCTAGTACCATATAGCACCATAAATATAAGTCCTGTGATTTTTTAACAAACCACATCTCACTATGTATGCCTCATTTACAATCTAATCAATGATCACAAGTTTGAGTTTTATTTTGAGACTTTGTTGTCGCAGGGACCCTGACCATGCTGACATAAGGGAAACTTGTTCAGACATTTGTGACACTCCCTAATTCCCCTCTCCCTCCTACAAGTGTTATATTGTATTATATTTTATGTAGGGCGCAGCTCCCAGGTCTCAGTGATGCCTAATCACCTGAGACATGTATAAATAAAAATACCAAACTTAAAGGCCTATCTTGTTGGCAAAGATGTCGCTGGGACTTCAACTGCAGATGTCATGACTTGTGAGACCAGAAAATATGTTGTTCTCACTGCTTTGGTGATCTCAGTGCAGTTTTCAGAGTTTTAATATGCTTAAAGGCATATTTTAGTATAAAACACTCTTATTTAGGCTTTCACCCAGGAAACCCAACTTGGTACTTGGTACTTGGTACCAAGCAAGCTAAAGGAATTAAGCTTATCTATATCTGAGCTCCAAGATGTTTTTAAATTCAGTTTTGAATGCAGGAGGAAGATCGGATTACTCGGAGGAAAACCTGCAGAACCGAGCATGGACTGAAAACCAAATGCACATAAAGTGCCAGGTGCGGGAATTGAACCAAGGACATCATTTTGGTGCAAAGCAAGGGAACTATCACTCCCCCAATATGATGCTTCTTTTGTCCCAGAGCCTGTGCCAAATGGAATACATCAAAATCAATGGTCAGAAGGTAACAGACTGGTTGTGAAGGAAATCCCCTCACAACATCACATGTTGTCAAAGGATTTCAAATGAGTGTTCAGTACTTCATGTGCATCCTGACCTTCACGCCCCCCTTAACGCTGGCCTTCCTTTCTTTCATAAGGTGAGCTTATTTGCTAAATTTTTAAACCATGAAAAGTCATTTTTGATAATGTCAATGTCAAACTTTCATCTCTGCACCATTTAAGAGAAGGTGAACCTGAAGTCAGGTTTAAAAACCATAAAATTGGTACAATTACGAATAAATGAATACTCCAATCCACACCCAAGATGAAAGATATAAAAGTCATAACAACCAGCTTTGCTGAAAAAAAGTGTGGCGTAATAATGCCCACATGCTGCACCATGACAAAACTATGCAGTTGATGGTTCCAACATGCGTCTCATTTTACTCATCTCGATAAATAATTGTAAGTATGACTTAATCAAGGAAAAAAGGCACATGTAGAATACACAATTGCCTCCTTTTACCATAATGGTACACGCAAAAAAGTTCTGTAACCACTAGACACACAGAATATCTTTCATCACACCACTAAAATAAAGGAAAAGGAAAAAGGCATGCTGAAAACAAGCTGATTATCAGCTCTATTAAATATTGGGTGTAGTCCGCCTAGCATGAATATCAAGCGTTAACTGACGGAAATCATGGGTAGGTTGGCAACAAAAAGGGCTTGATATGCCACCAATTGGCGCTAATGCAAGCACTCATTATTCAATAGAAAGACTTTGTTATCTAGTGGGAATCATGGGCGGTAAATTTTGAAAAAATTGCGAGGAATCATTTGATGGGCGGTAAATTTTGAAAAAGTATGACTTCATTCACGTGAAGTATTATAGCGGGGGTACATTAGTAGTGTCATTTTGATCATAAGACCAAAATGTTCAAGTTTGAAAAACTCAAGAAGCAAATAATGTAGTCCACAATAAACAGATAAACTGGACAGAAACTTTTCAATTAGAAGAAATGGATAGAAAATTTAATAAAAGTCAATTTTTCATTCCATCCATTTCATAAATTGACTTTCACATCCCCATGGAAATACCTGTAAACAAATAGTACACTCACTCTCCGCAAACAAGGCCATTCTTGTCCTTTCATCATCATCATCCTCCTCTAATCACAAAGCAACACTTCGAAATATCCCCATACATTATTCCCATCCTCCCTCCTGGGACCATTCAGGATTCATGGGATGTCTTCCCTATTTTATTTTCAAGTTGTCCTTTGGGATCAAATTCAAGATTCCGTGTGTGTCTTCCATACTCTTATTCCTCCACCACCTCTTGGGATCATTCGGGATTCATCGAGTGACTTTTCCTAATGCCTGTGCAAACTTCCTAATTTGATTCTGCTCATTTCCCCTCCGACCCATTTCTCTTAACGAACGTCTAAGTCAGCCCAATCCGTCTAATTTCCCCTATACATTTACCAGGATCAATTTACCCAGTGCAGTCACACCTGGCCACGGAATTCATTAGCACACAGGTCTTGAATGCAACAGTGTTTTTGTTTGAATCTTGAGGATAAAGATGAAGATGCTCTCTTACCTAGAGTTTAAATATTTTTGATTGTTCAAGAAAGCTATTTAGTGTTGCCCTGAGCCCAGGGAGAGGGGGTTCGAGCGAGTAATTATCATGTAAGTAGGTATGATCAAGAAAAAAGGAGAAATAGGGTTGTTTTTGAGGAAGTCAGGGTGAATCAGGTGATACCATTTAGGGAATCAAAAACAGCAATTTTCAAGAAATAGGGTACTTTATCCAACCGTGGTATAAAAACAGTTTTTGAGAGATCTCCATTTGGGGTATGATTTGGGTGGAAAAGTCACACAAAATCCAAATTTAGGGTATATTTTGGCTTCAGAAGAAATCACCCTTTAGGGTTTGTTTTTTTTAAACTGTGGTCATGCACGCATTCCATATTATACTTGACTGCCCCACACACACACACAATCTGACAGTAATGCAGAGTAAGAAATATTCACAGATGATAAAATGTAAGTTACATTCATCATAAATCAGTAGTGATAATAATTTGTCACAATTTCTAAGCCAAATACAATTGATGAAGCAAAACAGAAACTGGAAAACCCTTTCTTCTATGGCAGTTTTATAAGCTTTTGGAGACTGATTTCAGCATTTGAAGTTTGATCTAAAGCTTTTAAATTGATCAAATATAGTGTAAGCAATGATTTTAACTTGGCACTTAGCAATGTCACTTGAACTCTTATATTTTCATCCTCAAATTCTTAAAACTAGCCACAATTTTATTTCTCACCTTAACTCTCATAGTATCAAATCCCTTATTAAATCCTTCTAATCTTCTTATACACATATGACATCACAGGTCCACAGCCAATGACGTCACATGGCGTCGCAAAACTGCTTAATTCAAGCTTACACCTAGAGGGGGCACTTAACGATGGTGACATATTCACACATACAAAGCGAGTCTAGTTCATCAGCAAAATATGACTACAAAATTTACATGAATTTTATACATATTGTGCGGGTTGTGTTTTAATGAATTTTGCCCAAATAGCAATCTCATTATTGATTTGCCTATTCTCTTGGTGGTACGGAGGAAATGAGTCTACATTCAAATAATGTCCGCCTTGTTTCCTCCGTTTTCAATAGAGAAAAAAAGCATACTTGTTCTGAAGAATGTTGAATTAATGTAAAGGCAAAAGGTTGAATTTATGAATTAAAGGAATTCTGCTAAATATTATAGGATAATATTTCCAAATTCTGATTGACAACAAATTTCAGATTATAAAATTCTGTTCGTCACAGGACTTGCCCATTAATGATCGGAGATATTTTGTAAAACATTTACTTTACTTGATTTAATTTTCTCAAACTACACCTTATAATTCTGATAGATGATGTGATGTTTCAGGGACTTCCATTTGGAATTTGTAGGGACTCTATCAAAAGCTCTCCTGAAGTTCTTTAGGGGAGTAATTAGGAAAGCTATCTGGAAATTTAGATGTTAATACCATCATGCAAGGCACTCTATTAATTACTATTAATTGAGCTCTCATAAATCATTTTAGTAGTGGGGCAGAAGCATCAGTTCCCCCCCCCCCTCCTAATGATATGAGACTTTAACTTAGAAACATAGCTTTTGAAAACTGACAAGCAAAAAAAGAAGTATCACAGGCGCACAGATAATTCTTTAAACGATTTAAAAATACATTTTACCCCATTGTGTTTTTTTTTTTTTTTTTTTTCTCTCCTCCCCTTCCTTTTTCTACCTTTTTTATTGTCCAGGTCCCGAATGGGCCTTTTCCCAAACTGTCACACTGAACTGGGGGCATGTGCCCCTGGGTTGATAATTATTTGTATCCTACAAAAATACTTGACTCTACTTTTGACATATTTTTCTTAATCACATTTTATATCATTTACCACTTTAAATCAAAACCTAATTCACAAGATAAATTCAACATTATACAGTCATATGAATTCTAATAATGTAATGAAATATCAATGTAAATAAGGATGAAAGGATAATAAACCATGTCTAAATTAAATTCAACAACCCAAAACTTAACAAAAATGACTGTGATTATCAATGTAAATGAGGATCATACAACTTGCTTAAATTAAATTCAACAATCCATAAATCCCATATGCTTTGAATCATTCCAAGCTATCTATCAACACACACATGCAATCTTAACTCTTCCAGATTCTCTTGCTTTTTATTCAGATATACTAAAATTAATATTCAAATCTCGCATCTATCATCACGACCTCATTAAGCTTCGACACTATCGCATCTTTCACAAAATAATCCCAAAGAAACCTTTTACGATGAATACCTATAACAGTCATTACATTTTGGCGATTTCTTATTTCAAATCATTTCATATCATGTGTTGTTGCCATGGTGATTGAAGTATTTATATCACTGATCCATTCAAGCCTTCATCAAAATTTCAAGATGTAGTTTGATCAAATATCATGGACAAATGATCTTCTCTTCTGATAATAGTGAACTCATTTGTAAAAATCTGTATCTCATGTTGCTCTTACATAAATTATAAAACAGTTGTACTGCCTAGATGGGTTTTGGCTTTGTTTCAATTCATGTTTCAATTCAAGTAATTTTGGCAATCCAGACCAGTGTTTCTTTTCATCAATTTTTTCCATTAGGCCAAAAGAAATTGTTGTGTTGCCCTCCGGGTAAGAAAAAAAAAGAAAGAATAGGCTAAAACCGAGGATTACCCAAATAAGCCTCTAATAAAGATTATTTACATTGGGGTCCAAGATCACTCTTTAATTAAATCAGTTTTGGATGCAGGAGGAAGACCGGAGTACCCAGAGAAGAACCTGCGGAAGCGAGCATGGACTGAAAAACCAAATGCACATACAGCGCCGGGACCGTGAATCGAACCCGGGAATCAGTGGTGCAAAGCGAGGGAATGTTTTTCACCACCCTTCCCTTTTCAAGGAGATGGGCTAGAAACAAGAAGAGTTAAATGATCAGTTAGGGTTAAGCTTAAACATTATTGTGCAAAAGTTGAATCTTGATGCTAGACCTACTGTATGATATACCCATAGGTGCTATTTTGACATGATAATTAAACTTGCGGTTACAATCACAAGTTTTGCTTTAAGCTGACGATTCACCTCATAATAAAGCAAATGAACTGCGAAAAAATCCACCTTGTCTAATGCAAGCAGGTGAACTTGCTTCCGTAACTTTCTTCATTATTGTTACAAATGACTGAAAGTCAGTCACAACTTAAGATGAAACCTTGCCTTGGCCTACAGATGAACTCTTTTAGGCTTCATGCAAAATGTTCAGGTATTTTTAGGTTGACTCGTGAATGAAGTTCAAGGCTATGCCATTAGGGGTAATTTAGGATATAGGGTTTTCAGCTAGACCTATTATAGTCTATATATTTTCAAATCCTGTTCTTATCTTTTACTAAGAAACGAAAGCAACAAAGCAAGTTTTACGCACATTGATGTGTGCAGAAAAATTTAAGCCAACATTTAAAAAGCTATATATTTAGATAAAAACAAATTAAATTTGCATTCTTAGTCACTGAGTGCGATTTTACTTCCTAATAAGGAATTTTAGCCATCCATTATGAGACGATAGATGACAGGCAAAACAATAAATCTTATCTTTTATTCTCTAAGTGAATACCACTTACATATCAAAAAAAAATCCATATTGTTGCTGTTTTGTTTTCAATGTTTCAAGAAAAGAAGGAATGTTAGTTTGAATCTATACACCCCATCCAATCTGAATTTTAAAAGTGAAAAAATCACGACCCCTAAGTTAGCAACAATATGATGTTATGGAGTGAAAACAAAGGGATATTAGTTAACCAAGCGTTGAGATAACAGGTAGCAGAGCGCAGAACATGCAGGTACAATACGTCAACTCATAAACATGTGCTCGGGAAACTTCCTCATATTGGGTGGACCTCCCTGCAAGATAAAGCTAGAGTGTGGTATCTTTTGCATTCATATGTCCCTGCATGAGGTAACTTTATAAAATTGGACCATTGCTCTACATGGTCCGTCAATTTTAGCTAAATTCTATATTTTGACATGATTTTATCTGGTGGCATAATAGATGGGGGATCATCTTTTGATGATTTTTCTATCAAAAATTCAAACTTTCAATTGATCACTCCTTCTTTAAATGAATTAGGTGAAGTGAGTTATCAACTAAGTTACCATTAATATCTGCTGGATAAGGCAAAATGGTATGATAAAGAATTTACATCAGATGGTTTCTAATGTAAGTCCACTTGGGTCAGTTTATACATGTAATTACATTACCAAAATGTTGTTTGTATTTTTCTTACAAATCCATTACATGGTATGTTCCCATATGCCATATCTAAAGGCTAAAGTTTAGAATTTTAAAAATAGTCCAATTTAGTATCCATAATAATAAAATGGTTGATTTTTGCATCAGAAAATGGGAGGTGAAAATCAGTATTCCATAGAATATTTTTATTTCTGTTCCCAATTGCATTACACAAGGTAATTCCTCCATATAAACAATAAACATAAATGGGTTTTTATTAAGAATACTTGTTGAATAATACTCAAAGCCAAATATTCCATTTTAAACCAGTCGTAGAGTCTGAAGCGGCTCATACCTAGCATCATTTAATCACATCTGATTAATTCAAGAAGGGATTTCTTATCCACTTATCATCATCCTATCAGATTATCTATCGCTATGTCATCGCTCTGTAGAAAACAACCCCAACTCATTAACTGAAAACCCCGGAATCACCTGCAGCCTGCTTCAAATAATCATCAACGTAATTTGGCGTATTCCTTCACTCTGCCTTCCAAGAGAAGATAGTGTGTGTATCCCATCATGCATTGCTTCCTTTGGGATTGTTTGTATGGAAAATTATGTGAGTAGTTAGTGATGAAATACCCATTAATCAAAGTTATTTGTTATAATCTTGCATTCTGGGTATGTTTCATCCTTAACTACTCACATGAGTTCAAAAGTTCCCATAGGAAGCAATGTATGATGGGATACACACGATTATCTTCTCTTCCAGTTGATGTGCATTTTGCTTTCAGATTGACCTCATGTGATGACATGATTCTCAGATTTAGAAGAACCTGTGAACAGTGAAGCTTTTTCTGCCATTCATGAGGAAAATAAGGATGAAAATAATGATAAAATGGAATGCAGGCAATTAGACCACATTGGTACAAGTTCATTGAAAATTTTCAACTATTTTTGACAAACACTGCAAATTGGACATTTTATTTTGAAAGTTTATTTAAATTTTTCTCTGCCAACATTTTAAACTATTTTTATGTAAACACAGTGGCGTAACCAGAGGGGGGCAGGGGGGCGGACGGAAGCCCCCCTCCCCATCCCCGCCCTCCCCATCCCCGCTCGCCCCCCCCCAAATGAAATCACAAAAAGAATATATAGTGCATACGTAATGTAACTGTGCAAATTATAACTGTTTTGGGAAAATTTTAAAAAATTTCCCAAATTTGCGCCAAAATGGCGCAAATTTTGGCAATAATTTAAGAAAAAACTATAGTTTTCACCAAAATAGTACAATTTTTTTATGAATTTTAGCAAAATGTGGATGAGTTGCAACATGAAAAATTTTGGGGTGTACCTTTTTGTGTCTAAACAAAAACTCTTTCGCCCCTCTGCAAAATTGTCCTGCCCCTGCTCGCCCCCTCAACTGAAAATTTCTGGTTACCCCACTGTGTAAACAAATGTGAAAAACATGTGCAATTGATTTTGATTTTAATTGATTTAAATTGTTTTTTTTAATTTTCAACAGAAAAATACATTGAAGATATCTGCCACTATAAATTGTCAATTCAACATAGTTGTCCACAAGTAGTAAATTGCCAGATCTCATGCCAGATTTCTTTCCAATCTGCCCTGACCTACATTCACCCATTTACACCCGATATATATCTTGCCCTAATGATTGTAATTTCTTGACTGAATGAAACTTACAAATTTGCCTCAAATCTCATGATACAAACAAAAGATGTAATGAATTGCTCCGAGCAACGGTGCAATATGTATTCAAGCAACCACTATAGTCTTTAGCACAGACTTTTTGTTGTGGGGATTGTTTACTGGTTTACAAAACTAAATTGCACTTCAAGGTTATGATGAAAGAAGAATCTCAAATTGACAAAAAAGGAAAGAAATAAAAGTAAAGAAATATAAAATAGCTAAACTTTAAAAAGCTATGAGATTCAACAAATATGCTCCATCATTATTATAACCCCGAAGATCATACAGTTGCAGAATATTGGAGAATTCAGCCATACATTTTACTATTTTACAATCTCTGATATCGAAACTTTGATTCATATAACGGTTTAAATATCCAAGTCTGTATCAGAGACTATCACAAACCATCAATTTTGGGAGATTTTGTTTCTCTTTTTCTCAATTTTTTAAAACAAGAGTGGAAATCTGTGTTGGAATGCGATCGCTTGGGGCTTGAATACATCAACCTTGTCTGTTTTTGTTCACTAATTGATGAAGATGAAAACAGTAATCTGTCATACAGCTTGAACATGGTTCCAAATTGCTTGTCTTCATGAAAATGATCCTTTTCTAAGGAAAAAGGAAAGATGCCAACCATTTTGTACAAGTGTTTAATGGAGATGCGATGGAACTGTTGAGCTGTTTTTAACAATGAAATCAATAGCTAATTGGTTAAAAAAAAAGTTACAAATTATCAGAATTACATTATCTATAAAGACTTATTTGTACAGAATTACTAAATTCATCATCTATAATTTTGCAAAACATTTCGACATCCTAGCAATTTTTGCCCATTTTTTGAAAAGTGTAAAATGGACATTGTAATATACAAGCTGTTTTGCAAATCAACTCTTCATTTGAGAAAAAAGTATAAACCAGTAATTTGTCCAAATAAAATATATATACTTGTAAAACATATAAATAAATTTTCAAGAGTTCTGAATATTCTTTTATTCAGTAACACAAGAAGATTGATGCATATGATTGTAGATTTGCATAATCAGCTAATGCCAAAGAGAAACACTGTTTATAATAAGTATTTGAACTCCAAGTTGGGATCTTTTTTTCTCCTGAAAACATCCATTGCAATAAAAGTAAATTCAAAGTGCCATTTTTATCAAAGAAAACATGATTGAAAAACATGTCACATAGTCAAAAGTACAGGGAAAGTGACATTTGTAACTTTCCTTCCAACACTTAACCTTTGTAAAAGAAATCCTGGGGAGACTTAAGGAAACAAACATTTTATAATCTTAATATTTCAGATTTTTTTTTTACTTTCAATCACATAAATGTTATCATTATATCATCCTGTTTTGATGCCATTTGAGTATAAATTTAAAATGTACCTATGTGTGAACAAGTTTTGATGTAGTTTAGTGTTACTTCAGGAATTTCTTGTATATTTTAAGACATTTCCTGATAAGTTTTGAACTTTATTTCCATGGAGGAAAAAGGAAGCTTACATTTCAAAATTGGCAAAAAACATGAGATCATATGATCTTTACTGAAATTAAAATGCTATATGATCTGGGAAACCTATCGAAGGAGAAATGTACAACTCACTTATTTTATATAGGTCCCAGCAGTTCAATATGGTGAAACTTCTCCATCAGTTTACGTAACATTCTGGAAACATTTCAAAATAAGCTGTATGTAGTTTTTTTCAACTGATATCTTTCCTCAAGTTAATCACAGGTTGTAAGGTGCATTTACACTGTGACGAATTGGGGGTAACGACAAGCAATGTAGGTAGACCTGCGTATTGCAGTTTTGAATATTACGCCCGTCATCGTTAGTTAAAGTCAGTTAACGCTTACACACGCTGCTAGCCACGCACACTATCGTTACAATCAGTCGTTTTTAGTTGCAAAAACGCTACCCTCCATCGAAACAAGTCATCACAGTGTAAATGCACCATTAGACTCACCTTTACATACAAAGCAAGTCTACAATAGCCCTTCCATCTCCAATGGTGAATATATCGTCTATCCATCTGGCCGACCTAGTAATTAGGCCATTAATGGCCTCAATTTTGCTTAAATCTTATCGCTACATTTGTATTTATTCCTTTAATTTCAAACAACATCTTTAGTCACATTGTTAATGCTTCCAAATTCAACAGTCACATATTCCTACAACATACTATCACATTGCCTCCCGGGGCTCCGTGACATTTTCAAACGAAAATATCTCACGGTTAAATTGCATCTCACAGGTGAATTGGCAGATAAAGAAACTATCCTAACCACCACTAAAAACCTATCAAATCAGATCACAGCGTCTGAATGCCGAAATTGAGGGCATGTAAATATTATCCCCGCTATATTCCCAATTCCCCACCATACTCAAGCTTAAAATAGGCAAATATTGATGAAATCGCTTAGCAAATCAACAAGGAGCTACGGGGAAACCCTGGGTGTTATTTTCATAAGGAAATTGGACTATTACTGTGTATTTGTCTCTGATTCAAATGGTTCCAAGGCCAGTGTCGGTATCCAAGTTCAGTTTCATTGCTTGAGATCGAGGCACAAGATTAAAGGTGCTTTCATCAGCACCAACTTTTATAACACAACTAAATGTAACCGTCCATCCCAAACCAGTAGTAAATACCACTTTTTGTTCTTTTCACTTTTTTATTTATTTGCAAAGATCATTTTATAAGGATTATAGGTTAATAAATGCGCATTTCATACGCGAGTGAAATGAGACAAAATCAATGCACGCGCGTTCAATTTCGATGCATCCAATTCACAAGGCCCGTAGGGGCCGAGTGCATTGGACTGCAATCAAAATTTACCGCAAGTGCATTGATTTTGTCTCATTTTACGAGCATTATGGAATGCAAATTTATTAATCTAATTCATACACGACAGAAAAATAATATTGCATCTTTTGTGAAAAGAAATAAGGCCTTTAAATTAAATTAATAATCACCCGACAAAAACAATGAAACATTCACATGCACTAAACGCCCGCCACGCAAACCAGAACGCAACAAGCATTGTGAAAATCCACTGCACTCCGCGTACTTTATATTTTTGCATTCTGATTGGCTAGGTGACAAGCGCAGCACACGCAGAGTGTATGAATTAAAGTCAATGAACTTCACTCCAAAAGTCAAGTTACGGTCCGTTAAAGGTTGTCGGGTGTAAAATGCATAACTGAGATAAACGGGTTCAGAGATCAGTAACCCTATACTTTCTGTTGATTGTCCTCAACATAATACAGATGAAATAATCATTTTCTTGAAATGAAATTTAGGATTGTGAATCAGTCAAAAAACCAATTTCTGCAAATTATGACCTTAAGATGTATTTTCAACTGTAGCACAAAATGAGGCTTGCTGCATTTATGGCAGGTTTGAGATGAACGGTCACATATGTTACTGTCCAGCCCGTATGAGCCATAAATGCCAGCGCTACAGGTGAAAATATATGTCAAGGTCGTAATTTTCCAAAATTGATTTTTTTTTTCACAGATTCACAATCCTTGTGCTTACTACAAAATACCAGCATAGTTTCATTTCAAGAAAACTATAGAAAATTTTAAATAAATCTGCATATAACAATGTCTAAAAAGTCAACTACAAGGTCAAATGTGACACTATGATTAGGATATATACATGGAAATGCTGTTTTAGTGATGTGAAAGCATTTTCAGAGATTTGTGAAAGTATTTTCAGAGATTTGTATGCATTTATATTTTACAAGTATAATTAAGACAATCAACAGAATATATAGGGCTTACTGATCTTTGAACGTGTTTATCTCAGTTATACGTTTTACTCCCTGACAACCTTAAACGGACCATAACTTGACTTCTGGAAATCGTGTGAAGTTCATTAAGGTGTCATTTTAATTCTTAAAGCATGTTTTTGCAAATAATTAAAAAAGTGAAAATGACAAGAGGTGGCATTTACGGATGGTTTGAGATGGACAGTCACTTATGGTACATCTTTGCCACTGATTACGGTACAAGATCAGTATTAGAATTTGAGTTTCTTTGCCAATGCTCAGCTTGCTGCATCTCCAATTCCAATGAATCAAGGTCAGTGACACAATTTGAGTTCCTTAGCATTGCTTGAGATTGATAAAGCATAAGTAAGGTGATAGCAAATGATACACATCAAAGTTTCCCTCTCAATTCAAATGGTTTCAAGTCCCATGTCAGAATTCAATTTCCTTGGCATGTGAGATGTGCAGGGCAGATGATAAGCTAATACTTCCAGGGTCAGTGTTGTAATTGAGGTATCTTTCTAGATTTGTAAGACACAAGATTAAAGGTGATGTAACACCTGCATAAACTTATGTTTATAACTCATTTCTATCATTGATTTCAATATTTGTATCAGAATTCAAGTTCCTTTGCTTTGTTTGGCTAGGGCTGCACTCCCAGGGCTACACTATGCCACCTGTATAAAAGACAATTCAGGGATTCGCTATCACTGTTCGCTATTCTCCACATCTTTTTTTAACCTCTGTAATGTTTATGATCACGATGGCACATAGAAACTGGGAAGAAATTCTGGCAGTTGTAATACCACTGCAGTAAAAAAATGTCCATGCATAAATGTTGCAAAATGCCTTTTTATGTTGTCAAATGCAGTCCCAATTGAGCATTGATATACAACAGTGATCTTTGAATTGTGCTTGCAGGTTTACTTATGTCCAATCGATGGAGAGGGAAAGCAGAGTCACAAAGAATCGTGTACCCAAGAAACTTGTCTATGGGAATTTCTGACAGTTCAATAGTAAAATAAGTCATGGAAAAGTAGGGAAAATGGAGAGAAAGAGGTGGAAAGGGATGGAATGATAAGAAAAGAGAAAATTGAGGATGAAAAGAATCAAAGGGATATCTACTAGTCCAGAGCTACACATCACATAGTTGGACCAGGAAAGGAAGCCATTGATCCAAGAAGAAAACTACCATCAGGGAAAAAAGTCTTGGCATATTTTGCTTTACGTTTCAATGATTTTCAAAGTTTGCCCTGCTCCCCACTCAATGTTGGTCTAAATACAAATGTCATTATTTTATCCAACATTGAAACTGGGGAGTAGGGGAGGGGTCTAGGGAGAGGATATTTTCTTTGCACATTTGACTTGAACATCATTTGCTGAAATTGCTACTGCTGTAAACATTTGAATGGACACAAAAGAACTCATCTATTCCAACGGCTTTTTTCCTTGATTGTAGTTCTAGGTTTTTTGGGTTGTCTTTTTATTTCTTTTCGATGAACTTCATAATAAAGGTCTTGTGTGGTAAAAATATCCATCGTATTTGTTTGGAACAAGTGCTTTCAGTTGAATCCTGGGGATGAGAATGTGATCCTACACATTTAAATTGATACCTCAAAAAGTGAAACTTATTTATGTTTATTATTATCATTCGTCAAAATGCTCTTGTGTAGAAGATTGCAAACTTAACCTTTGTATCCACGACTTCAGTTGGCTCTAAAATTTGCAAACTTGGAAGTTCTACTGCTCTCTTCAATTCAAAATTTTTATTTTGGAAAAATCCATATGCTATTCCAAATTTTCATTATTCCCTACATGAAATAAAGCACGTTTACAATAAATTTGATGTTCATATAAAAATATAGACTATTTCTTTTTGCTAAGATACAAACTAGTGACCTACTTATCCAACAGGTTGTCACGATAATTGCTATAGATGGATCAGGGTGACATGTACTTTGAAAAAGTTGACATTTCAAATTGAAGAGTGATTCATATATCGTGAGATAGAAACCGATCAATAATACGCCTCATAACTTGAGATGAAAAAATTGACAAACACTACTAATGAACATAAGTCTTGATGCTGGTTGTAAATGAAGGCTGCATCTCATGGGTACATTTAGATGATTGGCGCTGATTTAAAACTTGAAAAGCAGAAAAAGGTAAGAAAAACAAGAGAGATGATTGGTACGATGTAGTAATGATGAAGGGTTAAGATAATTCATGCAAGCAAAATTGGCATCTTTTGTTTTCATTGTAACTTAACATCTCAGTATAAAAAGCAAGTATAACGTTTTGATTATGTATAGGTTTTAATTTCATTCATGACTTCCGAGCTTTATTAAAATGACACAAATGGAGATGGGTTTCATGAAACTATAAAAATGAAGCTTTACCAGTGTGGACAAACCAGTTATATTTTGCCGTCAAACTATGGGCGGCCATAGGTGTCAAAAAGGTGTCAACAAGAGAAACGTGTCTACAAAATTGATAAGGGAGTCTATTACAATGAAAAAGGTGTCTAAAATGTACCCAAAAGAGTGAATAAACCTATAACATTGTCTAAACCCAAAATTGATATGCCCAAAACTGTCAAGTCATAGATTAAACCTCTTATTATTTTTAGGTAATTTTTACAATTTGAGGTGTGCGTATACTAGTACCATCCAGCACCACAAATATAAGCCCTTGTGATTTTTTAACAAACTACATCTCACTACATATGCCTCATTTACAATCCAATCAATGATCAAGTGTGTGAATTTATTTTGGGACTTTGTTGTCACAGGGACCCTGACCATGCTGACATAAGGGAAACTTGTTCAGACATTGTGACACTCCCTAATTCCCCTCTCCGCCCTACGAGTGTTCTCTCACAATCTATTTTATGTAGGGCACAACTGCCAGGTCTCAGAATATGTGATGCCTATAATCACCTGAGACATGTATATATAAAAATACTAAACTTAAAGGCCTATCTTGTTGGCAAAGATGTCACTGGGACTTCCACTGCAGATGTCATGACTTATGAGACCAAAAGATGAGTTGTTCACACTGCTTTGGTGATCTCAGGGCATTTTTGATGGTTTTAATATGCTTAACACTTAGTGACCAATGCATTTTCCCACCCATTGGTGCCCAAGGGCCCCTTAAAAAATGCCCTTCCCATATGAATTTTATGTTGAAAATGTGGTCAATGATAGTGCATATAAAAAGGACCAAAATATTTAAAAAAATATAGAAATTAGTCGAACCGTTTCAAAATGGCTGCTGAAAAAACATTTTCTTGTTGCTTCTAAAATTTTCCCTCCAAATTTCAAAAATCCTGTTCCAAAGGAATTTTTTGCATGAAATTTTGCTCAAATTCGCACAATGGAAGTACAATTACATTGCTGAAATAAAATTAGAAACAAACTATTTCGCTTTTGATTATGTGCAAAATGAATCTAAATAGTGTCCTCAAAAACTACATTATGCTAATTAGCAAAAAAACGATGTGGTAGATTTGAATTTTTTGCCTCTGAGAGACCCACTGCCTTAAGTTTGATGATTACATGGAGTGGTGATAGAAAGCATTATTTACGTTTTCGCACATACAGGGCACCTAGGAACCCGTCCCTCTCCCCCCTTTGTTCACTTGAGTGTTAAAGGTATTTTTAGTATAAAGCACTCTTATAACCCAGTCTCTGTGCGAAATGGAATACTTCAATGTTCAATGCTGAGAAGGTAACAGACTGGTCGTGAAAGAAAACCCCTCACAGCAACATCCCAAGTCTGGTCAAAGGATTTCAACTGAGCATTCAGTATATGCATCCTGACCTTCATGCTGGGCTTCCTTTTTTAAGGTGGGCTTATTTGTTAAATCTTTAAACCATGAAAAGTAATTTTTTGATAATGACAATGTCAAACTTTCATCTCTGCACCATTTAAGAGAAGGTGAACCTGAAGTCATGTTTAAAAACCATAAAATTGGTACAATTACGAATAAATGAATACTCCAATACACACCCAAGATGAAAGATAAAGTCATAACAACCAGCTTGGCTGAAAAAAAAGTGTAGCATAATAATGCCCACGTGTTGCATCACGACAAAACTATGTAGATGATGGTTCCTACATGTGTCTCGTTTTACTCTTCTCGATAAACAATTGTAAGTATGACTTAACCAAGAAAAAAAAGACACATGTAGAATGGACAATTGCCTCCTTTTACCATAATGGTACGAGCGAAAAAGTTCTGTAACCACTAGACACACAGAATGTCTTTCATCACACCACTAAAATAAAGGAAAAGGAAAAAGGCATGCTGAAAACAAGCTGATTATCAGCTCTATTAAATATTGGGTGTAGTCCGCCTAGTGTGAATATCAAGCGTTAACTGACGGAAATCATGGGTAGGTTGGGAACAAAATGAGCTGGATATGCCACCAATTGGCGCTAATGCAAGCACTCATTATTCAATATTGAGGGACTTTGTTATCTGTGAGGAATCATTACAGGGGCGGTAAATTTTGAAAAAAAATAATGTGAGGAATCATTATATGGGCGGTAAATTTTGAAAAAAGTATGACTTCATTCACGTGAAGTATTATAGCGGAGGGTAGTTGTGTCATTTTGATCATAAGTTTCAAACTTCAAAATAGAGCATCAACTAAGTTTTTCACATTGTTAAAGAAGATGACAAAATGTTAATCAAGACAGATGGCCCTTTGGAAGAAGTCATATTTTATGTAGGGGGTATAACCAGAGTACAGGGAGAAAATGGGTATGGATTGTTAACCATTGCAAACCAATCTCTGATAATTCTGGCCTGGCTACCAGTGGTATAATGGGGGTGAAGGGAGGGGGTGATGGAAGTGGGAAGGGGTGAAAGGAATAGTGTCCTCATGTCAAACTCATATCAGAAAGGAAACCAGCAAAATAAGTTAAGAAAATCATGAAACAGTAGGAGTAAATGGGGAATATTGGAAAAACGAGGCAATTTGTTGGTTTTGCCGTCTACTGAAAAAGAGTAAATTCCATAAACACAAGTTTATGACACTGATAAAAAAATCACCAATACGTCCACCCTATCAAGATATTCCTATTTCTATGAAGAGATTTATGAATTAAATTTACAAATATTCTTTATAAGCAATGTCAGTCTTGTCCATTTATAATCAGTTTTTAATCAACCATTATTCCCAAATTTTATCCAACGCCATTCTGGAATTTCAGAATCATTTACCATTTTTACCATCTTTGGACCATAAGATTCCTTTGCTTTCTTGTGTGCACACTATTCATATCTAATTTATGATATTCTGAAATTGTACCACTAACATTTAGGTAAATGAGATTTTCTCAGTCTAAGTCAAAAAAATTAGTCAAGAATAAAACCACAATAAGCAGAAAAAAATGACAGAAACTTTTCGATTCGAAAAAATTGGACAGAAAATTTAATAAAAGTCAATTCCATCAATGTCCATCCATTTCATAAATTGACTTTCGCATCCCCATGGAAATACCTGTAAATAAATAGTACACTCACTCTCGGCAAACAAGGGCATTCTTGTCCATTCATCATCATCATCGTCCTCTAATCACATAGCAACACTGTAGAATATCCCCGTACATTATTCCCATCCTCCCTCCAGGGACCATTCAGGATTCATGGGATGTCTTCCCTATTTTATTTTCAAGTTGTCCTGTGGGATCAAATTCAAGATTCTGTGTGTGTCTTCCATACTCTTATTCCTCCACCACCTCTTGGGATCATTTGGGATTCATCGAGTGACTTTTCCTAATGCCTGTGCAAACTTCCTAATTTGATTCTGCTCATATCCCCTCCGACCCATTTCTCTTAATGAATGTCTAAGTCAGCCCAATCCGTCTAATTTCCCCTATACATTTACCAGAATCAATTTACCCAGTGCAGTCACACCTGGCCACGGAATTCATTAGCACACAGGTCTTGAATGCAACAGTGTTTTTGTTTGAATCTTGAGGATGAAGATGAAGATGCTCTTTTGCCTAGAGTTTAAAATATTTTTGATAGTACAAGTAGGCCTACTACTATTTAGTGTTGCTCTGAGACCCGGGGGAGGGGGTTAGAGCCCCAGGGGGGGGGGGGGCACTCGAAGAAGAAAGTGGTATGCATGCTCGCCAGAGTACCTCAAAATGGGACTCTATATGTCGAAATGATGTACATCAAATTCCAACCCTTAATGTCGTAAAATATTCAAAATCATACCCCTAAATGTCACGATGTCGTAATACACTCAAATTGACCCCTAAATGTCGTAATGGACATTTGACCCATTAACACACTGAAATGGACCCTTAACAGCATAACAACACACTATTTTCTGCCATAAAGAACATGAATAATACATTGGAAGCCTTTTCTGTAGTAATTTCTTGGAATTTTAGAATAGCTGGTGAAAAACTGACCCTAAAGTAGAAGATATCGTAAAAAGACGCCCTTTAATGTCAAAAGTTACCCTGAAAATGCATCCCTTATTCTAAAGACGTCGACGACACCAATGGGGCAAAATCAAAAAATTTTCAACATTTTTTTCTGACGAGCATGCGTAACAATTTTTTTCTTCCCCCAGGATTAGAGCAAGTAATAATCATGTAAGTAGGTGTGACCAAGCAAAAGGTGAAATAGGGTTGTTTTTGAGGAACTCAGGGTGCCTCAGGCAACACCATCTACGGTATCAAAAACAGCTATTTTTAAGAAATAGGGTACTTTATTCAACCGTGGTGTGAAAATGGCATTTGTGAAATCTCCATCTATCCACCTTTTTCTATGGCAGTTTTGATACACTTTTGGAGACTGATTCTTCCCAGGGACTAATTTCAGCTGTTAAAGTTTGATCTAAAGCTCTTAAATTGATCAAATGTACAGTGTAAGTTATAAACTTGACAATTAGCAAGCAATGTCACTTGAACTATTTTATTTTCATTCTCAAATTGTTAAAAACTAGCCAAGATTTAATTTCTCACCATAACTCTCATAGTATCAAACCCCTTATTAAATCCTTCTAATCTTCTTAACACAAATGACATCACAGGTCCAAAGCCAATGACGTCACATGGCGTCGCAAAACTGCTTAATTCAAGCTTATCCCTAGAGGGGGCACTTAACGATGGTGACATATTCACACATACAAAGCGAGTCTAGTTCATCAGCAAAATATGACTACAAAAATTACATGAATTTTATACATATTGTGCAGCAGGGTTGTGTTTTAATGAATTTTGCCCAAATAGCAATCTTGTTATTGATTTGCCTATTCTCTTGATGGTACGGAGGAAATGAGTCTACATTCAAATAATGTCCGCCTTGTTTCCTCCGTTTTCAATAGGAAAAAAGCATACTTGTTCTGAAGAATTTTGAATTAATGTAAAGGCAAAAGGTTGAATATATGAGTTAAAGGAATTCTGCTACATTTATACGATAATATTTCCAAATTCTGATTGACAACAAATTTCAGATTATAAAATGCTGTCCCTCATAGGACAATACCCATTAATGATTGGAAATATTTTGTAAAACTTTTGCCTATTTGATTTATTTTGTCTCAAACTACACCTTATAATTCTGATAGATGTTGGAATGTTTCAGGGACTTCCATTTGAAATTTGCAGGGAGCTCTCCTGAAGTTCTTTAGGGGAGTAATTAGGAAAGCTATCTGGAAATTTAGATGTACCATCATGCAAGGCGCTCTATTAATTGAGCTCCCATAAATCATTTGAGAGAAGCAGGGAGGCCAGTGGCGTGCTCAAAGGGGGGCCGGGAGCCGTGCCCCCCCCCCCAGTTTGGTGAGTAAGTTGGAGGAAAAGGCCATTTTGGGGATCTTGACAATAAAAAAAGATAGAAAAGAAAGGGGAGGAAAGAAAAAATCAAAAGATAAGAGAACACAAATAATTTTAAATATATTACAATCATTGAAAAACTAGCCCTGCGCTTGTGAGACTTTTTTTTTTCACTTGTTACTTTCCAAAGTTACGTCAAAAAATTTGTGTGCACTTTTTTTCTTTTTAGTCGTATTTCATTTGGGGGAAACTGATGGTTGTGCCCCACTACTCAAAAAATCCTGGGCACACCACTGCAGGGAGGTTCAACAGAATTAATCCCCTTAAACGGAAAAGTCCCTGATGTTTAGATCTGAAAAGAACATTTTTTCTTGGCGTTTCAGGGCGAATTAATAAGCTCAAGTAGATCACACAAAAATCGGATCATTTGAAAACAAAACATGTTAAAATTCTAAATTGTCAGCTTTTTTAGATCTTTTACCTGTCAGTGGCATGTGAGATGGGGATCTTGAGGGTGATACATCTCTCCTAGAACCATTCCACCATGGAAATTAGATGACAGCGAGTAGCCGTTCTAGTTTTTCATCTTTGGATCATTCAAAATAACAGATGAAAATTATTTGTATCCTACAAAAATACTTCTGACTCTACTTATGACTTATTTTTCTTAATCACATTTTATATCATTTACCACTTTAAATAAAAACCTAATTCACAAGATAAATTCAACATTATACAGTCATATGAATTCTAAAGAATTGATAAAAAACATCATTGTAAATAAGGATGAAAAAATGATATAACATGTCTAAATTAAATTCAACAACCCAAAAATTAACAAAAATGACTGTGATTATCAATGTAAATGAGGATCATACAAACTTGCTTAAATTAAATTCAACAATCCGTAAATCCCATTTGCTTTGAATCATCCAAGCTATCTATCAACACATACATACAATCTTAACTCTAACAGATTCTCTTGCTTTATTCAGATATATACTAAAATTAATATTAAAATCTCGCATCTATCATCACGACCTCATTAAGCTTCGACACTATCGCATCTTTCACAAAATAATCCCAAAGAAACCTTTTACCATGAATACCTACAGTCACTACATTTTGGCGATTTCTTATTTCAAATCATTTCATATCATGTGTTGTTGCCATAGTGATGGAAGTATTTATATCACTGATCTATTCAAGCCCTCATCAAAATTTCAAGATGTAGTTTGATCAAATATCATGGACACATGATCTTCTCTTCTGATAAATAGTGAACTCATTTGATTTGATGAAATCTGTATCTTATGTTGCTCTTCATATTACATAAATTATACACTGGTGGTCAAAAGTGTTTGTGCATGCTTAAATATGGGCAAAAACCCAATTATTATATCAGATGACCAAGACTTTTAAAAAATGTATGGTTTTTTATAGGTGCTATATATATCTTATATAAATAATCCATGTTTCCTTTCCTGGAACATATACAAAAATGCCACACACACTTTTCGATATATACTTATTATAGTTTATTATTCAATGATGGTTATCGCCATGTAACCGTAAAGAACATTTTCAGTTTATAATTTTTTCCAACAAATGTGCAGTTATGTATTTAAACTCTGTTTATGAATGTGCAGAAGTAAACAGTATGTTTAGCGTGCAATATTTTCAAATGCAATTCCTATTGAGTTCTTATTTAGTAAAATATGAAATCCGAAAAAATGCCACAAATGATGAACAGTTCTTGAGATATGGCTGGTTATAAGTTTTGTGCGCAAACACTTTTGACTGCCAATGTAGAACAGTTGTACTGCCTTGATGGGTTTTGACTTTGTTTCAATCCAAGTAATTTTGACAATCCACACCAGTGTTTCTTTTCATCATTTTTTCCATTATGTTAATGAAAAGAATGAGTCAGATGCAAGTTGGGTAGAAAGTTCAATTTTTTAAAGTCATTTTTAAACATTCAATTTTCATTTTTATATTTTAGATGTTCCATTTTGGGTTTGGCTCCTTAGTGGTTGGATATACCAGCTGATAAAATGGAGCAAACAATTTGAACCTGAAATTGTGTGGGGGGGGGGGATAAATAACATTTTCACTAGAACATGAGCTTATTAAGACAAGTTGAAGACGTATGAAAAGCAATATCAAGGAGAGATTTTTTTTTGTCCTGACAGAGATTGTACATTTTTACTCTAAGACATTGAAAACAAACAATTCACTAAATGTTACACTCAAGTTAAAGCTAGAATCTGCTTGAACAAAAACCACATTTTTAAAGAATATGATTTTAAGTGGTATTCATCATCAGATAAATTTCTTCTTTTTCAATTTTCATTTAGAGCACTAACCATTTTTATCAGTGGTAATCTTAACTTCATTTATTTTCTTGTTTGTTTAGTTGTCGTCAGGCATTTTTACAAGGAATCATTTTGTGATTTTAAAATGTTGCAATAATAAAAATTAATAGAGAACACAATTCTCATAAGGCAATATTTACTTTTTAAGGGTTTATTTTTTCAATTTTTAACTTGCGAAAAATTACAAATATCTTAAAAAACACATTTATAAGCAAGTATATCTTTGCGAGAACATAAGTCACATTTAGCACATATAAATGAGAAATTGATCCACAATATTATTGTTGAATGACCCTATGGAATGGACGAATGTGCTTCATAATAAGATTATACAACATGTCGGTGCCAAAAATACTTTCAAAACAAACTGTACATCTAAACAAAACAAGCCAAAGCATATTCGTGAATCCCTTACCATTAAACTAAGGAGAAATTAGCATTCTAAATGACTGCCTGCACTACCGTGTGCGAGTTCAATGACACTGCGGCTAAGTCCGGCCAGTGTTTCTGAAGCAGATCCTGAACATCTTGTCAAGACCAATGTGTTAGCCTTGGTACCATCCTCCCATCCTCCCAGTACATATAAATGCTGCATCATTTTGTGTCTTGTGAGGTTCTTACGGGTGCCGGGCGCACCATTAGATTTCCATGGGAGAGCAGGAAATTGGGTTCGGGGTTGATTTTTTTTTCGCATCCCGTTCGGGGGCGAATTTTTTTTTCTTATAAAATACTGTTATCCCCTATTCCATGTTCAGGGTTGAATTTTTTTTCCTTCTACCTATGGAGGGGGAATTTCTTTTTACTAAAAATTTCCCCTCCCCCCCTGGAAATCTAATGGTGCATCCCTTAATTTGGTCAAGTTCAAAGGAAGTGTAGAGTTAACAAGCGAGATGCATTCCTAACTTTACAAAAACAAATTTTCCTCTGTGTCTGATGTGGGATTTTATAGAGACAACTCATATGAACTGTGTTTTTTCTTGTATCTAATATCTTTCTCAAATAGAAAGACATTGATCTGCCAATATACGATCAAGGCACCTTATCAATCTACCTTTGAATGGAAATTACAGAAGGAAAAAATAGAAACCTGATCTGATAGTTTCCCCATCTGTACAGGGATTTACATCATTCTAAGTAAAATAAAAGGATGGATTTGAAATTCCAATCTTACCTTGAGAATTAGTTTAAAATATGTAATTCTAACATTGTACTATATCTGCTGTTTATTTTCTAAACAAGTTTACAAGATCCATGGATTTGGAATGAAAAAATAAGAGTGAATCTATTTGAATACATGCACCCCTCTTATTTTAATATTATCCATATACACCGCAGAGGGAGTATGCATTCCCATTGGATCAGTCGTAATTTCTCGACAAGAGTTCATTGACTTGAACTCAAAAACACAATGTCAGGTTAAGTGGAATTTGGAAGTCAACAATTCCGTTATGCATATTCATCAATCCTTAAATACGTAGAGAAGGTGTTGTTTGGAAAAGCAATATTTCCTGATGTGATACTTGAGATGAGATAATCCGGTTAAGTTCGTACAGTTCTTACTATCTCTACAAAATCAGATTTCAAGAAATCGTACATAAAAGGGATTTATTCCAAATCAGAAAGGAAGAGAGCATAGGGGGCTAAATCATGTTAAGTTGATTCTTGAAAAAAATAAATGTAAAACCATTGTTCATAAACAGATGAATGCTTGCATATATGAAGTTGAGAATTGGATAATCATTTTTCTCATCAAACTAGGCATAGATTCCTATTCAAAATAAAATAAAGTAGTGAAACCAAATGCACATCTCAAATTGATACGCAGTAAATGATGCCTTCAACTCAACTAAGCTGGTATATATTACTTTTCCAATTCAATTCAATTCAATTTCAATTTATTTTCATGTTTCTCAAAACACAGTTGTACAACATTTTTCAAAATAACTCGAAAATGTAGAAATCCGACTCGAAAATGTAGAAATCTGACTCGGAAATGGGAAATTTTTACTTGAAAATTTTGACTCGAAACTCAGTTTTTTTGACTCGAAACTCAAAAATGCTGACTCAAAACTCGAAACTTGATAAAACAAACACACTACAAAAACTTTACAAGATGCATTTGATAGTACTTTAGAGTACTAAAAAATACAATAATGATAGATTCTTTAATATGATCTATCTATCCAAAAAAAAATGTCACAACTAAATCAGCAAAGATCTAATATTCTAATATCCCCAGGTCAACAACCCAAGCACCTCAACAGTATATTATCTCTTCTATGGATAATATACAATATCAAAAATACTCAATATATATAAAAACGAGAGCACCAACAGATATATGTTTTGATAAATAACTGGGTTATCAACATTTCCATCAATCTAAAAGGCTAACTGGTCAACTAAATTCAATCTTAAGTGTCCTACTGGACTAACACTTACAATCTCATTAACTATAGTCTATTCACTTGGTAGGTTTGATGTCACAGAATCGTGGACTCTCATGGTTGCTCATGGTTTTTCCATGTTAGGTGTGATGTCACAGAATAGGGACCTCTGATTGGTTAATCATGGCTATTCCATGTTACCTCTTCGCTTGATCATACTTTCTCGAATCGCTATGCAAATTTTGTGAAAAAATCAAATCAATTGGACATTTTTGAAAACCACACTTAATATGTCACTTTTGCCACATTTCCCATAGACCCCTGTACTAAAATTTCCCAAAAATGTTATTTTTAAACTGACTTGGTTGCAAAAACGAGTCCAGTGACCCCCATTTATTATTTAAAACATTGGCTCTACATCAATAAAATATTATTCATGCCAATTTTACTAGCATATTTCAATCTGATCTATAATGGATCGGACACCTTAACTCTTTCAATCCGACAGAACGACTGAGCGTTTCCAAAGGAGCTTACGGGAGAAAGCTCAGGCGTTCAAATTTGCATTGAGTGTAAATTAATTCAGTGTGGGCAATGTACAACTATATTGCAATTCAGAATCGAAAGGGTTAACAGCAGATAACAAAGAAATTTAGTGCTGGCTACTTGTCGCCAAGATAACTAGCAGTTGGCCCCATATTTTGAAGCCTGTTTTAACCCTAACCCTGAATTGAAAGGTGTTCCGTTTTCTAGCCTAAATCCAACTACGTCATAGGAGAAAAAAAGCATGTTTTCACCGGGATTCGAACCCATGACCTACTACTTCCCAAGCGAGGCATACCTCTAGCGGGCCACCAAGGGGCTGCTGCCCGGGCAGCGATTTCGTCCCCATATGCAATCCGTGTCTATGACGTATTTGAAGTTAGGCGCATTTTGGTGATTTTTGACAGTGAGCTTTAGTGAGCTTTAGGGTGGTTAGGGTTAGTGCACATCCAAGTAAGCATCATTAACTCTAACCCTGAATTGAAAGGTGCTCCATTTTCTAGCCTAAGTCCAACTACGTCATAGGAGAAAAAAAGCATGTTTTCAACGAGATTCGAACCCATGACCTCTGACTTCCCAAGCGAGGCACACCACTAGCAGGCCACCACTGACGTATTTGGACTTAGGCGCATTTTGGTGATTTTTGATAGTGAGCTTTAGGGCGGTTAGGGTTAAGAGATAAAGCTTGGGGGGATAAAGAAGCACCAGGTTAGGGGAAGAAGAGAAAGGGACACAGTTGTGTAACAACCTTTATCTTTACAGACTATAGTATTGCCTATAGTATTACAATATAATAATAAGGCCAGAAGCTATATCTGCTGTCCATTTTATTTGTTGCCATTTCCCATCTGTAATCAAGATCGTGACCTAAATAACATGAAATGAAATCCGAGTCAGGATTCATTTTGATCTCACCCATCATCTGTAATTGACCTATATAGCCATATGGCAGGCAGGTTTCTTTTTATGACCCCAGCAATATAAAGTATGAAAATGGTATCAATAAAGACATAAGTAGAGGAAATAGAGATGAAAATCAACCAGGGCCGTTCTTTTTTGATATGCCACAAACATCGTGAAACGTTGCATGCTAAATATTGTACAACTATTGCAATAAACTGATTCCATGTTCAAGTTAAAAAATCGCATGAAACATTTTCTGACCACCCCAAAGGATGACCCACCAGTCCCTGATTACCTTTTTGTTGTTTGAGCAACAGTTAGAGTTGTTAACCCATGAATAACAAGTATTTGCAAAACTATGTTGTGAACTTAAATCTAAAAGATATGGAACTCTACATTGTTATCTACTGAAGAAAGCAAATATATCATTGTGTGAGTGGCAAACTACTCAAACTACTCAATGTTTTGTGTCTTTCTTTTTTTTAAATTTTTTTTTGTTATTCCTTTTTTCTTTTCCTTTGTTTCATATTGTCTCATCTTTTGTCTGCTTTAGTTTTTAAATTTTATTTGTTTGTTTATTTGTTTGTTTTCTTGTTGATAGCAAAAACATTCCTTAATCACAAACCTCCTTCCTTATTACTGTTATTTACTACCAACACCTCCTGGTTACGATCCAATCCTCCATAGACCAATATCATCAATAAATTAAAAGCTGATTGAAGATACCTAATAAACAAGCTAAAGCAAGCTTTATCCCTGGCTCTGCTCAAACAAACAACTGTTCAACAATTATAATCAGTACTTTCCTATCGATATTTGGTTGTTGATCTCGTATCACCCCTGCTCATCATTACCTTATTTTCTCCATTATTTAACTCAAGCCTCTTTTGATTATAACCTAAACCCCCATAGGATATATCATGAATAAATCAGTGCATCTAGAAATTGGTTAATACTCAACATAAGAAAAGATTTACCTTCTGTGTGCAGAAATAAATAACTGTGTCTTGTCATTATCCTTAACAATTACCCTTTTGTTTTTCATTCTACTAACTGAAATTAAGACCATCGTTTATCTCATTACCCATCCTTATTTACCCGCAGCATATTTGATTGCAATCCATTGGATCCAAGCCCCAAAGGACATATCATTAATAAATCAGAGCTTGTTGAAATTGGTTAATAAGAAAGATAAGTTTTAACCTCTTGAATGCTGAAATAAACAACAGTTCTAGATCGAGTTTTGTAATTAAGCATCATTGATCTCTTTCAACTTCTTCTACTTGTCAATTTTTACTGGTTTACCATGCCTTTTCTGATTACGCTCCTTATCCGATAGGACATATTCTAATTAAATCAGACATGATGAATATTTGCTAATGGGGATGATAAGCACTGCTTTCCTGAATCTGCAGAGTTCTTAACTCTGGTTCTTAACTTTAAAATAATTTTCACCTTCAAATATTTTTTTACAGATGAACTAGTCATAATTTGTAATTAATGAACAACTCAAATCCAATTTGGACATCACATCTCTCAGTGCACTTCTTATCTACTGATGATAGCACAGTCTATGTAAAAACAATTACAAATTTGGAATGAAACTATTCAAAACCATAATAAAAATAACATATGGGGACTTGTTGTTGATCTAAACCACCTTATAACCCATGTTTACTGAAAACACCTCCTGATTAAGATCCAAACCCCACAGACTATATTTCATCAATAAATCAAAGCTTATTACTGGAAGTTATTAAGCAGGTTTAGTATAAGCTTTACCTTCAATATGCTGAAGTAAACAACTGAACAACAACCACATTATGCATAATTGTCAATGGAAACAATTTTAAAATTTTTCCTATTAACTTTGAAGTTAAGATCATTTTTGATCTTCTAACCTGTAAGCCAAGAATATATATGTCATCTCTTTTAATATTCCAAAATCATAACAGTCTTTGTATGGGTCTTTGCTTCTGGTCTTTTAAGTGAAAAACTTGGTGGTTTTGAAGTAATTCTAAGGACTGAGACTGTTCACAGGACAACTACATTTTTTTCTTTTTATTGATCAGCAATTATTCTGTTTGCTCCATACAAAATAGACAACGAACAGCCCTTTCAAACATTAGCTGCTAGCATAGGCTGGCACTTTATGACAAATACTCAACCATCTCATTTTCCACACTCCTTGCATCCGGAGAGCATCTTATTTCAAATCCCAACCAGATTTGATTTATCTCCCGGCTATAAACCAGGTGTCTGTCAAACCATACTAATGTGATTTTCTCTTGAATCCCTTATGTGAAGTCTATTAATATCAAAATTGCATTTCATCGCAATGATGCATCATTAACTCTTGGACGGGGCGAAATTGGAATTCTGTTAGCGCTAGAGAAGTCAGTGAACTGGTTGCTGCTGTTTTGTGGAGTATTGGAATTTCTTGCAGAAAAACTACCTGAAGGTGTACACTCTAATTACATGTGCCTGTGCTTTTCACATGGTTAATTAGACCCAACAAGATCCTAACATCTAGTGTTATCATTATAGCTTAGTTAGCATGAATTTACTTTCATTTCGTAATTTTTAGTAAAATTTTGTATTCTACTGAGCTAGATCAATTTTACTCATGACTCCACCTTTAATTACTATCCCTCCAGTCAAATTCCTATAAGAAATATATACCCTTTTTAACATCTAAGGATTTTATCAGTGATTTATGTCACTTAATTTTCCCACTTTAGGGCGCACAACACTAAATAACTTCCCAATTGAAACCAATGCATTTTAGCCTATATTGTCTGAGCTTTTTCATACTGGCGTGACAATTTTTTGAAGCTTCAGTTAATATCAAGTTGTAGCCCTCAATTTTATCTTTCAAATAACCTTCAATTGAAAAAACATTTTCCTATAAAAAATTTCGGTACGGGCTCGTAAACAGCGCCCTCGCTTTTTCCACCCTGTCAAAACGACCCCTAAGCACTTCAGACATGCACCGGAAGTTACGCTGCTAAATCCAATAAAAATATGGATGCCAGTTGTTTTGGATGCTATAAGTGATCACAAAATTCTAGTCATTTATATTCATAAACACAAAACCATGTCACTTGTAATATTGCAAAATAATCCGTGTGGACCTATGTTTTTTACCGGGACTTTCTACCCCTACACCATTCGTGGAGTGATTTAGTGTTGTGCGGTCTTTACACAGGTTTTGTATACATAGACGCTTCATTGCTTTTCCAGGAGGACATGGTTATTTATGTTTTAGGCTGAATTGGTGCATGGTGTATAATCAAAAATTTGGAAATAGACCACTTTCTTATGTCCCATATCGTATCTTGAAAGTATCGTAAATCCGAGAGTTTCTACCCAAGCGACCATATTACAACTTGTGCCCAGATGACACTGCTGATCCACTTTCTAAATATGGCTGACAATTCCCAATCTTTCTTTTCAAATGAAACCCAAAGTATATGGGGCTAGGGCTAAGTTGATTCTTCAAATACATAATTCATAAACCTATATGACAAAGTCATGTGAAACATTACATTAATGAAGTGATTGAATTTGACACAACCAGTTTGCCTTCAGGAGCCAGATGTGAAAGAAATCAATTCCATTCAAATATGTCACTCCTTAACCTGACTATACTCAAGAATTTCATATTAAAATTCCACTGCTTTCTTCAGAAGACAACAAACTGGTAGTTAATGATTATCATTAATTCCAGAAATAAATGGCCTCCTTTATTTCCATTTTCCTTCTCTCATTGGACAATGACATCCAAATTGTTGCATTTTTAAAAATACTGGTCAAATTTGATAAGTCCACAAGTTTTATGGTGCTTTTACACTGTGACGACTTGTTTCGACGTAGGGTAACGTATTTGCAACTAAAAAGTTGTAACTGAAAGCAACTGATAGTAATGATAGCGTGCGTAGCTAGCAGCGTGTATGAGCGTTAACTGACTTTAACTAACGATGACAGGCGTAAAAAATACGCAGGTCTACGTTGCTTGTCGTTACCCCCAAGTCGTCACAGTGTAAACGCACCTTTAAGATATCTCCCACTGCTTTTTTTACACTTAAAAGTGTAAAAAAAACATGTAGATGACAATAATGAAGTTTATCTTCTAAGCAGTGTCCATAACTCACAAATTCCTGTTTCATACAAATATTTTCTACAAAATATGAATTAGTGGCCAATTTTGCTCAAAAAATCACAAATCATACTTATACTTTATAACAATATTGTAGATTTGTATATTCAAAAATTGCTTGATAAAATGTTAAAACTAAAATTGATTTTCATTTATTCTTACAAACAACATTATTGTTTGCCTCAGAAGATATATCAAAGAGAACATAAGTTTGTATGGCAAATATTCCATATCAAAACAAGCGAGATACAAGCACCCCTTTTAGAGCGGAAAGGAGGACACCAGAAAGGTTAGAATATATAAAACAACATTGCATTGACAATGCTTTTGCAGAACTGCCTCTAGGAGATAATATTTTCTCTACAATTCCTACAGTGCCTTTATATTGTTACTGATGCTGTAGAATTTACTAAATTCATATTTCAGGATTTACCCACGTCTTATTTACAATCAAAGTAGGCATAAATATGTTTTCATTTGCAAAATAGATTGTGCTTAATCATTATTTTGGTCAATAGTTCAGATATTGTTTTGATGCTTCAAAACAAAAAAGTGTGGTTGAAATTTTGCAACTCTCAATACAGACTTGCCTAAACTCAGCGTCACAATTCTTTGGTCAATGTAAATAAAAATCCAGGGTGCAGGGACCTATTGTTAACGAACGCGACCAGTACCCTGCAATTCATGGTCATGTGGTCAGTCTTGTTCCAGGATTTGGTAGGGACTTTAGTAGCATAATATAAAGGGTTTAAGGTTTTCAAAAAACAACTGATTTTAAATGTTTTTCAATAAAATGTTAGGACTTGAGTAACTCACAAAGCCATACCTGTACTTGTAAATAGATAAACACCATTAAATAGATAAACAAATGACCATTGACTTTATGGTCATAACAATTTTCCCTGACAGCAAAATGACTCAAGATTTCATCAATGTCTCACATGATTTTTTCCTCAAAATTGCTGTTCTTACTCATTTTATACTTTTTAAAAATGTCATAATTTGATTTCCAGACCTGTACCATATGACGCATCATTACTTCCTATTTTACCCCAATTAATTCAATTTCATTACACAAAAAATCACTGAATTCAATAAATTGTGTGATCATGCATATATTTTGGATTTCAATTTGGGTTCTAGATGAAAAACCAGGTCACATTTGGGTAGCAACTGCTGGGAGGGCTAAATTATTGATTTGGACGAGATTCAAAACTAGCCAAGCCTGTGAGGGGATGAGACCAGGTAAATTTATCATTGATTTTTTCTCTGGGTTGAGGGTGCTCACATTATGTTAACGATGATTTCATCGTCTAGAATTTTTAAAGCAGCCTATGGACATTTGAATCTTGGAGATGCAGATAAGTACTACTGACTAGATCCTTAATGATAACTTGTTTCAAGTTGAATAACCTCAACTTCATCACAATATTTTTTGCTTTTAACATACATGAGATGATAGTGACTATGTACCTGCCATATCTATCTACCATATCATGGGTGGTTTGATCTAAATGGTTAATCGCTATACAATAAAATAGTTATTATTATATTATAACTTAGATGCACTTTATCCAATTACAACAATAACTCAGGTATAGATGGCTTAAGAGTAGAGTTAATCAAAATGCACTGATAGTTTGAATCTTCTACTCAGATACCCATCTTGTGTACCTGAATCAACTTTCATAATATTTCTATCAACCCCTGGTACCACATTATTCAATGCTCGTGCAATAGACTCACTATGTAGGACATGTGTTGACCATCAAACCTCACAAAATTCCATTCCACAAAATAAAGAAAATTGCCTAAGTCAAAATACTTCACAGACTGGAGTTAGCTATAATCATGAAGACGCTGTCAGGGTATACCAGTTTGCTTGCATCAGTGAATGTTGTCGCATCACAATAGGTCCCGGGTACGATTCTGGGGAAAACCATCCATTCTTAATATGTAAATTTCTGAGGAGATAGTTTTTTAAAACGAAGAGGTGCTTAGAAATGTTAGGATTAATAGCAATATTACAATGGTGGATGGGGTCTGGAAAGAGTTGAGTACCGTTTAACCTGTGCACAAAAGGGTTTCCTATACTTTGTATTTCATGTTTGAAAGTATATTACGATGAATCTGGATCCCGTTAATTGAGCCAACATTTCTGGCAATAGTATTCAAAATGCCACCAAATAAGGAATAAAGTTGAATTTTCCACCTAACTAAGAACATCAAGTGTAATCAAACCTTGAAAGATGAGAGCTGTACAAGCACACAATATTAGATTTGGAGCACTATCTACTCCACTTAGAAGATCAAATTGGAGCATTTGTTGTTATCTCAAGACTCAGCCTGACTTGACTAATAACAATCGCAAATGTTTGGACTACATTATAGGTTGCAAGTCACTCAGAGATGGGATGTACTGGGAAGTCAGTGTAAATGTGCTTTTCTTGTTAAATTTGAATATATACACATCGACAGGGGAGTCGGGAATGAATAAATAGATAGGAGTTAAGGACAAATATGCTATTTCATTAGTAAATTGGAAACAGTTTATCACACAAAATCAATCAACTGTGATTTTTATTTCATTTTTACAAAACTCTGTCATAAGAAAGAGGGGCAATTTGCAAACGTTTTGCTTTATACAGGTCTGCAGGAGATTAAAAATAAAATTTGAGTGTCAATAGTAATGTTTGCATTACATTTAATTCAAAATAGCTGCTAATTATGGTTAATGGAGAATATACACCTTACTTATCATAGAAAAGAGAGATGATCACTCCAAGTGTATGAAAGTCATGATGAAGGATTAATTCTTCAGTTTTCTTTGCAAGTATGAAACCATCAGATGCTTTAGGTCACCATTGTACCTACATACCTCTAGCAACTAGTTTTAATAATGAAACCAGGCTGAATTACATCAAAATGTACAAAACTGTCATTCAAGTCAAGCTAACTGATAGCTCAAGTTATCACATAACCCGCAATAGTATTCAAAATGCGACCAAATAAGGAATAAAGTTGAATTTTCCACCTAACTAGGAACATCAAGTGTAATCAAACCTTGAAAGGTGAGAGCTGTACAAGCACACAATATTAGATTTGGAGCGCTATCTACTCCACTTAGAAGATCAAATTGGAGCATTTGTTGTTATCCCAAGACTCAGCCTGACTTGACTAATAACAATCGCAAATGTTTGGACTACATTAGGTTGCAAGTCACTCAGAGATGGGATGTACTGGGAAGTCAGTGTAAATGTGCTTTTCTTGTCAAATTTGAATATACACATTGAAAGGCGAGTCGGGAATTAATAAATAGATAGGAGTTAAGGACAAATATGCTATTCCATAAGTAAATTAGAATTTATCGCACACAATTAATCAACTGTGGGTTGTATTTTAGTTTTACAAAGGTCTGTCATAAGAGGTTCAATTTGCACACTTTATGTCAAGAGAGGGGCAACTTGCAAACTTTCTGCCTTTACAGGTCTGCAGGAGATTAAAGATAAAAATTGAGTGTCAATAGTATTGCATGCATTACTTTTTATTCAAAATGGCTGCTAATTATGGTTGATAAAGAATATACACCTTACTCATCATAGAAAAGAGAGATGATCACTCCAAGTGTATGAAAGTCATGATGAAGGATTATTCTTTAGTTTTCTTTGCAAGTATGAAGCCATAAGATGCTTTAGGTCACCCTTTTGCCTACATATCTCTGGCAACTGATTTTAATAATGGAACCAGACTGAATCATTACATCAAAATGTACAAAACTGTCACTCAAGTCAAGCTAACTAACAGCTCAAGTTATCACATAACCTGCAATAGTATTCAAAATGCGACCAAATAAGGAATAAAGTTGAATTTTCCACCTAACTAAGAACATCAAGTGTAATCAAACCTTGAAAGGTGAGAGCTGTACAAGCACACAATATTAGATTTGGAGCGCTATCTACTCCACTTAGAAGATCAAATTTGAGCATTTCTTGTTATCCCAAGACTCAGCCTGACTTGACTAATAACAACCGCAAATGTTTGGACTACATTAGGTTTTAAGTCACTCAGAGATGGGATGTGCTGGGAAGTCAATGTAAATGTGCTTTTCTTGTTAAATTTGAATATACGCATCGACAGGGGAGTTGGGAATGAATAAATAGATAGGAGTTAAGGACAAAAATGCTATTCCATAAGTAAATTGGGTGGAATTTATCACACAAATCAATCACCTGTGATTTTTATCTCATTTTTACAAAAGGTCTGTCATAAGATGGTCAATTTGCACACTTTATGTCAAGAAAGGGGCAACTAGCAAACTTTTTGCTTTTATGAAAGTCATGATGAAGAATTCTTTAGGGTTTTTTTCAAGTATGAAACCAGAAGATGCTTTAGGTCACCATTGGGCCTACATATCTCTTTAATAATGAAACCATGTTGAATTTCATCAAAATGTACAAACTGTCACTCAAGTCAAGTTAACTGACAGCTCAAGTTATCACATAACCGACAATAGTGTTCAAAATGCGACCAAATAAGGAATAAAGTTGAATTTTCCACCTAACTAAGAACATCAAGTGTAATCAAACCTTGAAAGATGAGAGCTGTACAAGCACACAATATTAGATTTGGAGCACTATCTACTCCACTTAGAAGATCAAATTTGAGCATTTGTTGTTATCCCAAGACTCAGCCTGACTTGACTAATAACAATCGCAAATGTTTGGACTACATTAGGTTGCAAGTCACTCAGAGATAGGACGTATACTGGGAACTCAATGTAAATGTGCTTTTCTTGTTAAATTTGAATTTATACACATTGACAGGGGAGGTGGGAATAAATAAATATTTAGGAGTTAAGGACAAATACGCTATTCCATAAGTTAATTAGAATTTATCGCACAAAATCAATCAACTGTGGTTAGTATCTTAGTTTTACAAAGGTCTCAGAGGGTCAATTTGCACACTTTATGTCAAGAGAGGGGCAACTTGCAAACTTCTTTAACAAGTCTGCAGGAGATTAAAGATAAAAATTGAGTGTCAATAGTATTGCTTGCATTACTTTTTATTCAAAACGGCTGCTAATTATGGTTAATGAAGAATATACACCTTACTCGTCATAGAAAAGAGAGGTGATCGCTCCAAGTGTATGAAAGTCATGATGAAGGATTAATTCTTTAGTTTTCTTTGCAAGTATTAAAGCATAAGATGCTTTAGGTCACCGTTGTGCCTACATATCTCTGGCAACTTGTTTTAATAATGAAACTAGGCTGAATTACATCAAAATGTACCACACTGTCATTCAAGTCAAGCTAACTGACAGCTCAAGTTATCACATAACAGACAATAGTATTCAAAATGCGACCAAATAAGGAATAAAGTTGAATTTTCCACCTAACTAAGAACATTAAGTGTAATCAAACCTTGAAAGGTGAGAGCTATACAAGCACACAATATTAGATTTGGAGCACTATCTACTCCACTTAGAAGATCAAATTTGAGCATTGGTTGTTATCCCAAGACTCAGCCTGACTTGACTAATAACAATCGCAAATGTTTGGACTACATTAGGTTGTAAGTCACTCAGTACTGGGAAGTCAATGTAAATGTGCTTTTCTTGTTAAATTTGAATATATACACATCGACAGGGAAGTCAGGAATGAATAAATAGATAGGAGTTCAGGACAAATATGCTATTCTATAAGTAAATTTGGTAGAATTTATCACACAAAATCAATTAACTGTGACTTTTATCTAATTTTTAAAAACTCTGTCATAAGAAAGAGGGGCAATTTGCAAACATTTTGCTTAAATATGTCTGTAGGAGATTAAAAACAAAAATTAAGTGTCAGTAATAATTATGCTTGCACTACTTTTTATTTCAAAATGGCCGCTAAATATGGTCAATGAAGAATATACACCTTACACGTCATACAAAAGAGAGATGAGCACTCCAAGTGTATGAAAGTCATGATGAAGGATTAATTCTTTAGTTTTCTTTGCAAGTATGAAGCCATAAGATGCTTTAGGTCACCATTGTGCCTTCATATCTCTGGCAACTAATTTTAATATTGTACCTACATAACTCTGGTAACTAATTTTAATAATGAAACCAATGAAACAAGGCTGAATTTCACCAAAAAGTACAAAACTGTCACTCAAGTCAAGCTAACTGACAGCTCAAGTTATCACATAACCGGCAATAGTATTCAAAATGCGACCAAATAAGGAATAAAGTTGAATTTTCCACCTAACTAAAAACATCAAGTGTAATCAAACCTTGAAAGGTGAGAGCTGTACAAGCACACAATATTAGATTTGGAGCACTATCTACTCCACTTAGAAGATCAAATTTGAACATTTGTTGTTATCCCAAGACTCGGCCTGACCTGACTAATAACAATCGCAAATGTTTGGACTACATTAGGTTGCAAGTCACTCAGAGATGGGACGTACTGGGAAGTCAATGTAAATGTGCTTTTCTTGTTAAATTTGAATATATACACATCGACAGGGGAGTCGGGAATGAATAAATAGATAGAAGTTAAGGAAAAATATGTTATTCCATAAGTAAATTGGGTGGAATTTATTGCACAAAATCAATCAACTTATAGTTAATCAATCAACTATAAGTGAGCACGATTGCTCACTTATTACTTTCGAAGTTGGGTCTCGTGGCTGGATAGACGCAGACAACAAGAATAGAATGACCTGTCTCATGAAACGTCTTAAGTGCATTGCCAAATACTCTGAGCTTAAAACAACATCTCCAAATCTGCGCTTGTGTCTTTCTATGCTATTTTCAATGGACGGCTTGAGCAAGATTGGACCATGAAAGAGCTCATTTAAATTCTTTTTGGGGCTTTTTTTTTCTCCATTTATTTTTCCACTGCTCGCCTGCCCCACCCTTTTTGTCTTGTAATTGTCCCCTTGTTTGTAGCTTGTCTCCCCTTGCCTGTGGTCAGTATAGGCCACAGATGTTCTTGGGTTTGTTTGTTATATTTCTTTGTGCTTTCAATAAAGATGATTTGATAAATTTACTCTTTTTTCAAATCCTTGCCATGAGAGGGTCAATTTGCATTTGTATATTGGGATGAACATTCGTATACCACACTTTTTGTCTTGGTATGAACTTGCTCACTGGAGACCAAAATTAAGCCATTGCTGAATGAATCTTACTAAAAACCTACAAATTTTAAAACTCAAGCAAGGTATAAAAACAGGCATGTTACAAATAGATTGGAGAGATATTAGTACCAAATAGGGCTGCTGAGTTGGTAACATGCGAACATTAGTTCAGCAGTGGTCCCAATTTTTTACTTTGCAAAAATCACCCTCTGTTTTGTATTTCCCAAATTCAAAAAATAGGACAGCAGGGTTGAAAAAAAGAGTACATACACATTTTGCTAGAAGTGAATCATGTAGCTTTCAATATATTTAAGAAATAAATTTTAGTTTGATGCTCAATAATTTTCTCCAAAATACTTGTTGTTCAACTTATTCATATTGGTAGAAGAGAAGTAGATCATTGGTGACTACCACCAGCGTCGTTAACCTTCAGAGCTCATCCATCCGTTTAAGAATGTGCACTCTTGATGTAGTTTCTCTTGGAAGGCAACAGGGATGTCTGTATAGTTCTAGTGCTTGGTCAGCAACTTCTAAAGAGGTCCCTGGGCTTCGGACCAGGCTTTGGCGGATTAAACTAGTTTTGCGTGGCCACAACCGTCTCACTTCCCTCTATATTGATGTTTGGCATTGGTATTAAAGTCACCTTTTGGAATGCTTTTGAGTTTCTGCTAAGCCAGATTGCATAGCTTCCTCTCAAGGCAGTCTTTGCTGCATGGTCCATAATCTTCTTCCTCTTTCCCTTGGGTACGCCGAGTGCTGTGAGGCATTTTGGCAAGGATGTATTGTAAAAGCCTCGGCTTCCTACCTCAATTGGGAAGTAGTGAGTGGTCCATGAGCGGTTCTCACATTCTGCAACAAGTTCACTGTACTTGCATTTCTTTCTCATATTTGCATCAGCTAGATTTTGTTCAATTG
>JXSR01S001225.1:46743-62763 GCA_000969725.1 Ophiothrix spiculata | reverse complement strand
ATTTTTATTTTAATTAATATGGATATTTTTTTCTTCCGATCACAAAATTGCGAAAACGAGATTGACACGGTGTTAAAAAATTGTCTAAAAATCATCTTTTTCGCAATTTTATAGAAAACGGCTTGGTAGGAAGATTTTTAAAACTTTAAAGATTCATGCGCATGATCTTATGCGTGAATATAAGAATGACACAAATGTAGAATTGTGTTTAATTAAAGCGCAAGATACAGTACGCCAGAAAGTACTCTAAAAGCCCTCTATAAAACTTTTGAAATTGTGTCCAACATCCCCTGATATCAACTCATACGTGTCCAACATCCCTTTCTGTGCTAAGCCACCTTTTAAGTTAGGTTAATCAGATTTTTTTAAAATGCAAGCTAATTCAAGAATCAGTCTTCCCTACACCTACATCCCAAAATTCTTCCAAAAACCGTCTTGAATTTGGGGTGCTTGGTTGCATAAATGATGGGATTCACACAGCAATTGGCTAAAACTAATAGCTGAGTCAATTTCAAAATTTGACTCGTCGAGTCAACAATAATGAGACACACCAGGTATGGTATGAAACAAATCATAAAAGCAATAACGATATAAAACATGTTTTTTGTTATCTCCAGTTCTCGAGTAGAGATTCTTTGTGACAGAGTGTTTCTTCCCTGCAGTCCAAGTGGATTCCCAAAATCGGTTGAGCTCGCTGTTCTTTCAACTGACCTTATCTTCAAATGCCGACTATGATACTTCATGAAAGTATAAATCCTGGCGTAACAGATGATGATAACGAGTAGAGGAAGCAAGCAGTAGCAAATACCGATGACGATTTTGACGTAAATCTCCATGTTGACCTGATGGATTCGCTCGTGACAAGTGGAGAAAGTGGAGAAATCATCGTTGTGGACATCAACATCTTTCCACAAAAAGGATAAATTTGGAAGACAGAGCAGCACTGGTAAAATCCATATCAATATAATCCATGTGCTTAAAACTTTCTTTTTAAACATTTGGCGATGTATTTTGTAAGGCGTCGTTATGAGAACGCACCTTTGGAATGCGATAGATGCCAGTGAGAAAGCGCTGCTACCTAAGCAAACCATAACGGTTATGGAGGCAATAAAGCAATAGATAGCAGACGACTCAACGGTGAAGTGATAGGTATTACTCACGTCAAGATAAGTTACGGTGCTCCATAGGAGACACAGCAAAGACACAAAAAGATCGGACAACGCAAGATTGACTAAAAACACATTGGTTGTCGTCCTAACTTCTTTCGCGATAAACACGGCGAGGATCACAAGACTGTTTCCGAATGCCCCAATGATGAATTCGAAAAAAAGAATTAGAGCTACAGCAGTTTCAGTCATAATGACTCTAATCTCAGCTTGGCTGCATTTGGATGTGGAATTATCCATGGTGGTCAAAGGCGATTTCACAAATCAGTGTAAGTCAGGGATGAAGAACTGGTAAAAATGAGTCTAAAAACTTGTCCACATATCAAATATAATGTTAAGGTAATTCTCGCAGTCGTTAAAGAATTTGATTTTCATATAAATTGTGAGGAATCCAGACAAAAATGCTGCCATTTCCTTCACAAAACAGCTACTGTTAACACATGACATTTAAATCTTATCATTTGATAACCATTGCAGTTAGGCCTGTATCTAAAAATTGACCATACTATTAGTTCCCGAATTGGTTTGCAAAAACATTTTTTTAATTCAAAATGTTCAATGTTCTAAACTCTGGCCAATCAACGTTCTTTGATAACAAGACATCAACATCTCACAAAAAAGATCTGAAGTAAACGTCCATTTCCCCCTCTGATTTACAAAGAAATCACATCCTTTTCCTTTGATTAATGAAGTAATCACAAAATATATCGAAGATGGAAAAACATGAAATGTGTTAACTGTCATCACAAATCTCTGTTTTTATAAAAACTTAAGTTTACTTTTTATCTCGATATCTCCAATGTTAGGATACTGAAAGTATTCGTTTCAGGTTAAATTGACAATCATGTATTCATTCATGATAAAAGGAAAGCAATGAAGAAAGTAAAAGTAAAGGTAAATAAAAAAAAGTACCCACATCTGTATCTATGATCTAGGCTAAAGGTGGATTCATATTCTCATACATTCGGTACCGAATGTATATTTGTGACATCAAAATATATTCGGCATCGAATAAAAAGTATTCATACACTCTGCGTTAAGTACGCGTTGAAATTGTAAATCTAATTGGGCAGTTGGTAACTTATACGCATTCATTAATCTCAATAATTGCACGATGCGTATCGCGTAGTGCGTTGTACAATTCATTGTACGCGTACGTGTAAGATGCTCGCGCTTGTATGGCAAGTGTCATTTTAAAAGGTACATCTAAATTACAATGATTAACATGGGACGATGGATGGTTGTATTTTCTATGTTTTATTGAAATAGCAAACACATCTTTGAAAAATAATGCCGTTTTAGTTTCTTTACAATTATATTCTAATCATTGTCGTGTATGAATTTGATTAATAACTGCTCTTTACTTAGCGCTCGTGAAATTGTACAAAAATAATGCACCTTGTGTTGAAGTCGGAGTAGTCCGACTCACTCGGCTGTGCCTCGTGAGTGCGGACAACTCCAACTTCAGCACGTGGTGCATTATTGTTGTACAATTTCACTCGCGTCAAGTAATACGCAGTTATTAATCTATAATGAACCGGAGAAAGAAATATTTTGCTAGTGTCCAGATGTTGCTGGGTATCAATATTATTATAATCAATAATATTTCTGGATTACAAGCGGGCTATTTAGGCCCGGTCCAGACTCCACTGTTATATAAAATGACGTAGGTCATCGAATAAAACACACAGTTTAATTCCGAAGACCTACGTCATTTTGTCGTCAGCATAGAATATTCTAAGCAAAATATTCTATACGATAGTGGAGTCTGGACCGGGCCTTAATCCGTTTCAACTCGGCATGGTCATCCAGATTAATTTGGTGTCGAATGATTTTGACGTCACAAGTATACATTTGGTACCGAATGTATGACAATATGAATCTACCCTTAGTTTGATTCAGAATTTGTAATTGGTTCAATTAATCACAAATTCGTTTTGGGGGAGCCAGAAGTTCACCGATAATGAAAGTTACATCACTTTTAATATTTATTCTATTAATCAGAATTTTTTTATAATCATGGTTTCATTGAAAATATATATTTTTGTATTTGCATATATAACATTGACTTGAATGGATTTGAGAGTGGTATCAGTTAATGTTGCTCAAGATACAAAAGTATTGTGCAATCTGTATTTATTTGGTCAATCACATTTTGCTTTCATATGTACAATATTTTCTCAAATTGAATATTATTTCATTTACTTCTCTCTTAATGTCAAGGATCAAAAAATAATAGAGTGCAGGCAAAGAAATCCAAAAGCAGTCACCTATTTCATTTGTACTCACTTTCAATATCATGTCTTTTATAGAATAGTAAACTATCATGGTCAAAGAACAAGCTTAAATTAGGCCCGGTCCAGACTCCACTTTCGTATAGAATACTTTGCTTAGAATATTCTATGCTGACGACAAATTCTGACGTAGGTCATCGAATAAGGCTCAGTGCAGACTCCACTATCATATAGAATATTTTGCTCAGAAGATTCTATGCTGACGACAAAATGACGTAGGTCATCGCATACAACACACAGTTTTATTCGATGACTTACGTCATTTTGTCGTTAGCATAGAATATTCTAAGCAAAATATTCTATACGATAGGGGAGTCAGAACCGGCCCTAAAACCCTACGTTATTTTGTTGTTGGCATAGAATATTCTAAGCAAAGTATTCTATACAATAGTGGAGTCTGGACCGGGCCTTACCATTTTGTATCACTATCTTGTTTCTATACCTGTTTTGTTCAAGAAGATATCATAATGTTCACCAAGGTGACACAACAACAAACATCAAACTTAAACTCAACCATCAATGCAATATTATTACACAATAGAACAATGTAGTCCAACCTTTTTTTATTGGCTATTTGCCTATTATCCCAAAACCAATATATAAACTATCATCATGTTCAAGGTTCTTTATATCCCTCACCAACCAACCACCCCACCCCACCCCACCCCTACCCCAGTATGTGGGTTATATTTGACAACATGGAAATTCTTTTCTGAGATTATTATCTTAACACTTTAAAACATGCTCTATTCACAATAAATGAAACAGTTATTTGTTACTAAAAACTCTATTACTGAATCATCACTTTGATGGCAAAGTGTAACTTTAAGGAACAAATGTAGCCTGTCATCCCCTACATTTAGCTCATTGTAGCATATCTGATGTATACTGGTTTTATATGTCAAACATGCTACACTGAGCAACATGTATGAGCCAACAACTGCATCATTTTGCCGCGGCGGCCCATAAATAAACAAATCTTTTTTAATACATATTTAACCCTTTCGATCCGATAGAACGCCGGAGCGTTTCCAAAGGAGCTTACGAGAGAACGCTCAGGCGTTCCAATTCGTATTGAGTGTAAATTAATTCAGTATGGGCTATATACACCTGTATTGCAATTCAGGATCGAAAGGGTTAAGTTCAGCAAGAATAGTTATAGGAATAAGTTAGTGTAGGGAAATACTTTCTAAAAATGCAATAAAAATAAGTGTACGGGAAAGTTGAAATTCATAATTGCGATCATGGCTAATATCCTCAAATAATTGATTTTACCAAACTTGTACCTTATGACAGGCAGAGCCTATACGACACCTTTCAACAAGAAAAGCTAATGGTCAGTTCCTTTAGGCCTAAAAAAAATTGTTTGATTGGCGTAACCCGACCAACCCTATTTTTACAACCGACCCTAAATATTTTTATTTTTTTGAGCATGGTAAAAAACCTCCAAATCCCAAATTTGATAGGAATCAATTCATGGGGCCCTAAATATGGCTTGCAGGACATTCAAAATGAAAAATAAAGATGTGTTACAGAAAAAGTGAAGATGTTTTTGTATATGTGTCGTATATTTTGAATTCTTGTATGTGAAAACATAGACTTAAAAAATAAAAAAATAATAAAAAAATTAAAAAAATCTGACCTACCTACCCTATTTTTTTTCTATGTTACGCCAATCAAACAATTATTTTTTTAGGCCTTAGCTACTGTATATGATAATATCTTTGCAACAAGCTTGTATCTGTGTATTACTAGTGCATAAATCCCGCACATATAAATCGGCGCCACCTATCCCCAAGGCAAGCATATGTAATAAGGCTTTGATACAGACAACTTAATGATTTCTGTGATAGAAATATTCTCAACTAGAGACTTGTTTGCATATCTTGTTCCAGGATTTGTCTTCATTAAAGATAATTACACCTCCTTTGTTTTAAGGGCATCTACTACCAGGAAATCAAAAATATGCATATTCAATTTTCTTAATTCATGTCGTGGATATTAATTGAAAGAGGTTTTTGATTTAATTAAATATTTGTTTCATCTAAATATGTAACTCTGTACAATGAACGAGTTGTTAACATTGTAAACTTCATTTTACGTTATCATAAAATACTGGCTTGTAATTTGGCGAAATTGATTTCATCTTTCAAAAAATAGTCTTATTGATCTTTGAATGCGTTTATCAGTATCACTTTTTATTTCGTGCCAGCCTTTGAACAGAGTATACTTACAGCTAGTTCTTGGCAGATGGTCAAATATGTATAAATTTATCTTTCTTTTCCATATGCTATACTGGTGTGACAATGATAACTTTAGTTTCATTTGGGTTCAAAGGTTTTCTAAAAATACAATAGCACAATAGGGATGAACTCTCTTAAGGTTTGTCGCCCAGTTCTCTTAACTGAGCACAAGGTGCAGCCAGTATGTTTACTTTATTCCCCATGACTTAACGTATGGTAAAAATGGCCACCGTATTTGCTTGGAACCAGTGCAGTGACTTAAAGCGTCCATCGTAGCTGGTTCTTCGCAAAGAGTGATTAAGACAAATAATGGAGTGTCACTTCCACAGTGTACTGCAGATTTGAAGTTTTTCAGTGAATTGTGGAAAGGAGTCATTTCAACTAAAGTTAGGTCACATTTAGCTGGCCTGCAAGGGTAAAACAAAAGTTGATACATAACAATTTTTTCTTTCAACATGGAGTCAGAAATCTATATCAATAACTCCATGTCTGCAATTTTACACTCATGTCGACTTCCTCATTGCAACATACCTCAGTTTTGGTCTTGTATTTTTTCTTGTCTCTCTTCTTGCCATCTTCATCTTTTTTCCTGTTGTACAAAAGATAAAACAAAACTTGATTAAACCTTCAAAAATATCCCTTTTTCTCTACCATCTCTTTTGTCACGTCAACACCCCAACACACACTGAGGACTCTACACCTTTCGAAGACCCCAAAACAGGTCCTCACAAAGCACTGTCTATAAAAATGCCCAAAACATCATGTTTACCATCTTAGGGGGGTCAGCACTCCGAGGACCTCAATGGACTTCCAACCTTACTATATATGAGGACATATGAGTCCTCTAAAGTATTGAATGGGACCTATTCTAAAAATTTAGCTATGAAATTTTGAATATTGTCTGCCAAAATTTTTTGTTGTTGTTGCAAATTTTTTGCAGATAGAATTCAAAATTTCATAGCTAAATTTTTAGAATATCATTACGAACAATTCAAATGTTCTCTGATTTTCATAGGTTGCTCCAAAACTTGATTTTAAGTTAGTGTGAATGAAAGAATTCCTTTGCATAAAGGAATTACGACCTTTCCCAAACTGATAGGGCCAAATCATAGTCGGCCTGCAAACAAAATTTTCGCTACCAAACATTTGGTCGTGACGTCAAAATGACGAGTGACTCCAAAAAAAAATAACTTTCACACGGAGTTGAGACCGAATAAAATTTTGCGCTAGATTGCACATGTTATTGAATTGCCATATACATTGGACCAAATGTTTGTTGCCCGTTCATACTTTAAATGAACTGGCAAATATTTGGTGACGTCACGACCAAATGTTTGGTAGGGAAAATTTTGTTTAGAGGGAGGCCGACTATGATTTGGCCCATATGCAACTATTTGAATCACAACAGCATGAATCACAACATATTTTCGAACCATCATGACACATTCAATAAATAAAAAATAACACACACAATTTTTATTTGAAAAAATAACACACATAATTATTATTTGAGTATAATAATTATTGTCAACTTCAGAGAAATCAACAGATTTCTGTGCGCCAAGTAAAGTAGCATGTAAGCCAATACTTAGCAAGCAAAACACATCAACTGAGATAAGGAAACCCAATCTTACAAATCACACAAAATACAAGCATCAAGGTGCCTATAAGGAGACATTGGGAAGCATTGAAATTCTAGAATTGTAATGACGATTTCTCTTGAATACGATGTTCTCAGGATGTCGGCACTATGCAGTAGAACATGAATGCACATTTATTTGGTGAACGTTAACTTTAGGAGTCGAGTAACACATGCAGACATGCTGGAAGCACACCGAGGGGTGATGTATAAATGTTTGCAAAATGTACCTGGGTGATTGTGAAATCTTTATGTAATGCTGTAAATCTTGTGTTTTACAAAAAAAAAAAAGCTTTAAGCAACTATGTCAAACACAAGTATTCCTACTTCATTGAGTATTACATGAATATTTTGAAATCTTTCATTGTCGAAATTCATGTATGTTTGAGCATACATATACAACTGCAAATTCTTATTTTTTTAATAAGAAAACAATCATTCAAGAAGATTTTATTATTTTTTCTGCATGTTCGTTTCCTCACTTGTCCCCTTTTTACACTTGTTTGTTCTTTTCATCTTTGTTTGTTTTTCCTTCACTCTCTTCTTAAGTAATTTATTCAACCTCTTCCATTTTCTCCTTCCTCCTCTGTCTCATATGTTAAGAAGTCCTCTTTAGTCTACAAGCAACTTATTCTACTTTTGTCAATTAAAACTATGATGTGAAAATGCAAAAAACATAAAAATCTCGAACAGGGGTTCTCAAATGCATCACATAAATGAGAAAATTTTACAGTAAAGCGTTTTTTTTTTTTTTTTTTTTTTTTTTTTTTGAGAAAGAGTTTCAAACCTTCACTCTGTACTAGCCAAAGCGTCAAATTTGGTAGTGCGCCGCTGTTAGGAAGCACTGGCCTAGACCTGTGACAGTCGATAACGAAACAGTGCACTTTTAGTAATACACAAGTACAGAGCCCTCTACACACCATGTACATTCTCTTCTATAATGCTAAAGTATGATGGGGCTCTTTCCTTTCTAGGTATATCTTGCAAGACATAGGACATACATACATGCTGTTCAATTTGAACACAGCGCATATCTCACATCATTTCAAAATATGTGATGGATCACCCCGAAAGGGGGGGGGGGGGGCTTTGAAGATGATATCAATTTTTATTTTTATCATTTCATCTGTTACAGTATTTTCTAAGCTTTAAAATGACACCTTACTTGTTGAAATTGATCAAGGCAATCACATTTTACAACAGAAAATCTGCTGGAAATTCTTATTATTTTCTTTATTTTTTGCTGCCTATTTTCATCAGTTTTTCGTAAAGTGTTCTGTCGCAAAGTCCCCCTTTTCGGGGTGAGTCATCACATAACAAAATTAACCCTCACTTTGAAACCATAATAATTTTTGGAAAAAGTATACTTTAACCCTAATATCAAGGATTGATAACGAACCACACTTTTTTCAAATTTTCTACATTGAATAAAATGTGCATGCCAACATTTACGGCAAAGACAATCTTCTTTTTGTACGTTTTTTTAATTGATAAAAAAAAACCTCCTAATAAACAAGTTTCAGACCAGTGGCGGCGCCACGGGGGGAGGGGGGTAGGGAGGATTGTGCAATTGCCCCTAAAGGATATTTGGTCAAAATAAAAAGACACAAAATGCAAGGGGCTTAAGAATAAAAGAAAAGAGAGGGCCAGAAAAAATAACTTTTTTTTTGTTGAGAAATTGAAAATGTGATCGTTATGAGTCATCTGCGCACTTATGAGACCCTGAGACCATTTTTGTTTTTTGCTTGTCAGTTTTCAAAAGCTACATCAAAAAGTTTTGGGTGTAGCTTTTGGGCCTCATAATGTCAGTTGCCCCTCCTAACAATAACCCGTGGTGCTGCACCTGTTTCAGACTCTTTTTTTTCTTTCCAAGATTTGTTTCATTTTTGTTTTCAAAGTGATTTCTATATTTCTTATTGAAGGACCAGTAACCAATATGAACAATTTAATAAAGCTAAAAGTAAAATGGCCACATTACCTAGCTCTGAATTCAAACCCATATCAACAAATCAATGTAGGCTACTTAAGGCAAAGATTTACCCAATTTGTGTTAAAAGCTCTATAACACCATCGGAAAATGTATTACATTTACTGGCTTTACTCGATGGATTCCGATTGGAACTCAGTTTGAATTTGAACACATCTAAACAAAGTGATCTCTATCTCAACTGAAGTCAATGTACTTGATGGGAAGGAAGCGTTTAATGTCTACAACCTTGAGCAGTTTATATTACATGAAATATCAATCCCGGGGTACTCAAACTTGGTCTGAATAGGGACGTGCCTCTGTGAAATTTGCAAAGCTACACATTCAAATACTAACTTTCAAGAAAACTGGACCCATCGATATACCAAATCTCCAAAATTTCGAGTCAAATTTATTCAAAAATTGCATGCTTTGGCCTAAATTTGCGCTAATTTGGCACAGATTTCCAACAAGTTTTGTGATGAAATGCTCTCATTGGTGCAAAATGTGTACAATTTTGACAAGAAAGCCCATCAAAATACAACATTTTGCGAAGAAAAAGGACCAAATAAAATACTAGAGAGCCTGATTTTGCTACCCAACTTTGTGGTATGTCCCCATAACCCCTTTTGTTCAAAGTAGCCCCCCCCCCAGTTTATATAAATTGAAATATCAATCAGCTATATTGCCATCCAATGACTAATTAGGATCTCAAAATATTAGCGTGTTATATCCGATTGCCTCCCTCCCGTAGGAAGTCATCTCCCAAACTTTGTATTTCTCTTAGTAGGATTTCACTTTGGTATTGCTTAACTTGTTGGTGAAATCCATATAAGATCAAAAAAGGTAATATTTCAGCACCAGATAGAAATATGGAACTACTTAAAGATACTGGAAATTCAGCATCAACATTTTACTTAGCAGTGTCATTTTTTTAACTCATGAAAAAGAAAACAAACTAATCATGGCAAATCAGCCCTTTTTAGACAAAAAAAATAAATATATGGTCGTAATCCCCCCCCCCCACAAGAGGACTCTTTTTTAACCCTCTGAATGACTGAATTCCTAAAAAACTAAAACTTATTTTACTCCTCAATTTTAAAAATTGGTCTACAAAAATAGATTTTTTTACCTGAAAGAAAACATAGTATTTTTAAATAAAATTTTACTTTATTCATTCTCTATACAAGTATTTGGAGAATGTTTTTAGTTTATGAAGCAAATAATTTCAATCAATTTTATGTAAAAATCTATATTGAACTCATGATGAGAAAACAATCTGGAGCAATGCTCACATTAATGTGACCTACATTCAGTGTTTCTAGATATTAAATCAAATCAGTTATAATTATTTTCCAATAGGTACTTCAGATTTACTATGCTTGAATTTGATACTTTTTGTAAGCCAGTCAACTAAGTCCTAAGAAAAATAAACAGTGCTGAGATGGCGAGAAACAAATATCAATTTGTCAAGAAAAACAGACCAAACTGACGATAACCTTTTTATAAATGTTTCTAGACCAAATCCGTGATAGCTATTTACACAATGTACTTGAATTTCCTGCACTTAGATATGCAACCTTTACTAAACCACTCAACAAATATCACATCGTGAGCAGGGTACAAAATATGTAAGCAGCAGCCGCAAATTGACTCGATTAACGAAGCAGGCGCTAATTACGTCAATTGATCAATTTTTTCCTTTGGTTCTCCATCCAATGACCATTACCTTATGTGTTTAATGTCGCATCATCATCCTGATATTAAAAACAAAGTGCTTGTTGTTGATCAATATTCTCATCGCAAAGTTGGAGGACAGGCACTTAGTGGAGTAATGGAGGACAGGCACTTAGTGGAGTTATCACAACAAACAAACAAATTGTGGCAAGCAAATAGCCATCATGAGATTGTCTTGGAGATAAGTCTGCTATCAATTATTGAGTACGATGATGTGGGCAACATCGTGAGCAGATGTTTGTTGTTTACTGACAATATTTACTAAAACTTGATGCTCAGTTGGGGTCTGAAAGCTAGGGGTAATTTAAAGAGTAACATGTGTGTGATGTTATCATAAAATGGGATATGATTGAGCAAAAGGACTCAGAAGTAATATTGAAACGAGGAAACCAACACAACATAATGACCTTTCTTTCTTATTCTTTTTTCAACTAATCTCTGTGACAAGTTTACTAATTTTAACAAGATTTTCAGGGACTTACTGTCGATTTTAACTGGTACATAAAGAGGTACTTACAGAGAGCAAACAAACATTGAATCAAAAAACTTCCTATTTTAATCTTTATTTTTAATATTTCTTGATGACATCCAGAATGCAGGTTGAGTTTAAAATTCAATCGATAAGCTTAAAGAAAAATTCTGAATGTAATTATTAGCATGTTTACAATTTCAAGAGTAGTTTCTAGTCTCTTAAAAACAATCTTCAATAAAAGTGCCTAAATGTTGGCTTAAAGATATACCATCCTATCTCGAAATATTTGTATATAGAGCATGTAAAAGAAAAATATTTAAATTAAAGATAAATCTAAATCATTATTTCATTTTCCCCTTTGGCTAAGACAATATGAACATAATTAACTATTTTCAACTTTTAATGCCTATAGGAATGACCTATTTCAATGCTCAATTTCTAACACTTTTCATTTTCACCACAAAATGAATTTAGGCAAATGTTTTGACAGTGTTCCAAAACATTGAAATTATTTCTACATCTGATATGCCTTTGGAATTGTTTTAGCTCCCTAGATGATATCTTATTACCAATATTATGTTTCTAATTTTGAGAATATACATTCTGAATTAGCTTGATGACGTCAAAACCGCGATACAGAATCAATCAATTTATAGGGGGCATGCCTTAGAGATATATGTGGGTTATTGTTTTTGTAACAGATATAAGTACATCTGATTTTATTTGTAATGTGTTTGAACTGATACCGACGAATCCTGAACTGTGTTAGGGTAAACATTCAGATGATAATAGTTAATACATTCGCTCTTAGGAAGTTAATAAACTTTTGGTAACCTGATACTCAGTGCAATGATTTTTCTTTGCTTGAAACATTTTGTTCATGTTTTTCAGTTTTACAGTGATCATATCTAAACTGGGGTTTAGAACATTATTCCTCTTTCCATACCTCTTTGTTTAAATTTGGACGATAGCTGGGAGACAAATAATAACATTTTGGTCTTGTAAAGTTGAAGCAAAAGTACCTTCTAAACATTACATGTAACATTGGGGCAACCACATGAGAGCTTCGAATGTATATCCATAAGGATTCCTGGAATGTACAGTCATCTCGATATGTTCATGTACCTCACACTCTATGTGTGCGTTGACATGCGAATTGGTGGTACACGTAGGTGTAACATGCAGTTATATACGCGCAGTTGCATACGCAGCGTGAATCCACATCTGGTTGACGGGTCATCGTGTAGACACAATCTCAACTCCTTGAATATACATCGATGTACATGGATGTACATTCCAAGCTCTCGTGTAGTTTGCCCCAATGATGGGATTGTTCGGCTTTGTTTAGAACTGATTTCCTTTAAAAGGAAAAGCAATTGAAAAATGAACTGAAAATATACTTCAAATTCAGCCAAATTTAAACCAAATATGCTCATGTTTAACTTAAGATATATATGCAGAATTTGATACAATTTCCAAGGCCATTTACATCTCTATTGCCATTGCACCATCGTACTTATGAAACGAACCCTTGAAATTCAAACATTTAGGCTTAGTTAGTTTCATATGCTAGTTGCCCCACTTCTTTACATTTCTTAACAGAATTTGACTAACACTTTGTAATACCTCCATGGGAATGTTATCTACATACAATATCTTCAATCCGTTCTGACATTTACTTTAGATTACAACATTCTCAATTTCTTTAATACCTCACAGATTTCTAGTTTTGACATGTGTAAAAGCTTAAGAGAAGTACTCTTTCACAATGTAAATTGTAAGCAACCTGCACCATTCTTAGAAACCCCCTTTTGACAATATAAACAAACAGTTCAGTTCGATAATACCACTGTAGCTTCAGGGTTCAGTACCAGCTTGCTACCTAAATCGCAGAAGAACAAATGTGGTCGTTCATCTCTATACAGCCGTAAATGCAGCAGACTACATATCACGATGCATCGTCTGTACTTTATATATAAATCATGATGTAAGAACTTGAAGCTAGTCTTTTCATTATTGACATTGTTTCATCAGGAATCCAGTGCATATAATGAAGTATATGATCCCTATAAATTACTATATGAAAAAAATACTGAACATTGATAATTCACCTTTGCTCCATCAATATTATCCACCTAATTAATCCTTTCTATTGCTAGAAATCACTTAGACATTTTTTAATATATAAGCTTGATTAATGTTACTAATATCTGCCTTCGTAAGCATTAATGATGCAGAAAATTGCTAAATTTTTTGAGTGAAGAAAAATCATCAAATAGAAGATGATGATATTTGATCAAGGTAAATCAGTGGTTGATGCTGTCAGAAAAGCTTTTAACATAAAGCGCATGATTATCGGTACCTGTAGCCTGATAAGGTTAAATTATATCAGAAGTCAAATATTTTTATCAAGCAAAGTTAATCAGATTATGCAGATATAAACATCTTAAAACATTTTCATTCAAACTTCTAAAGCAAATTGAAATGAAATAAATCACTATAAACCCATTTAATTCATCTGCATTTCATTTTATAATTTGTAACCAGTAAGATTTTTGTGAGGAATTAGATTTCATCATGTGAGTGAAAGAAAGTCGTATCTGCAATAGCTGCCATTTGTCATAAATTTGGATTGCACACTTTTTAATCTCCAGTCTTAGGTCAGTGGTTCTTGAAATGGTTCTTCAGCTAGTGACACAGTTCTTGAAATGGTTCTTCAGGTGACTGTGTCACCTGAAGAACCATTCCAAGAACCACTGACATAAGATAGGAACATTTTGAGAGATTTTTCACATTCTTGTGACAAGGTGTTAAATAAATATAACTTAGGGCAGCCATTGCAGTTACGACTTTCTTGCACTCACATGACAATTTGTGATTAAAGAAAATGATAAAGTAAGTTTTTATGTTTTTGTTTTTGTTTTTAAATTAACATCTTGCAATATTAAATACATACTGTGTCATATTTGTTATGCTTACAAAAGAAAGTTTAGGCAGGACATTTCATCATCTAAACTTCAACCCAGCAACATTTATTGATTACTATTTTTCGAGTCACATATATCAAACACTTTCTACTTCAATAGGTCAATTAAACAATTAATTAGCAACGCCGATGACAAAAGTTACCGCTTATTGATCAATTAAAAGCACATTAAAGCACAAAATAATGCAAAATCAATCAAATCAGATTCATTTAAATTGATTATCATCACCTGAAAAGTAACAGATTGCATGAAGGTGTTACGATCATCATCATAGATACTGGGGTCCATTATCTATGCTGTGATTCACTAACACCAATACAAAATGAGCGGATCGCCTTGAAAAGTGAGATGGCCAGTCCCAATCAAGTGTTCCTGCTAAGGCTGTATGGCATGCCATTGGCACAGGAGACATAATTGGCACATCAGGTTTCTAAAAATGTGTGAAAAAGGTGTTTTTTCTTGATTTACTATGCCAGTCTGAGCTTGTGATTTTAGAAAGAAGCTCTTCAACTTTATCAGAATTGCTCAAATTGGCGTAAGCTCGGAAACCTTAAGGGAACGCTGCTCCCAATCTTTTATAATGAGGCCTACGACTTTCCTCTTTACCTTTTTAGCAATAATACAGCAGTGCTCCATCCTCACTGTGTGTCCAATTTCATGTACTGTGACCATCTCCAGTAAGATCCACGTCAATAATAACACATAACATCTGAACAACAAATCTGTACTTTCTTCAAAAAGGAAGGTACAATAATGATAGAGTAACCGTTGAGTTCAAATTAATAATTTTGTGTTTGCTTGTGGATTCCTGACAAAACTACAAGTACCGGATTTGCAAACCAGGTCATTTGCATATGATTTGACAGTGGTTTGACATGCAATAAAGTATTTTACTTTGAGGCACTGGAAAGACTACATTTCCGACAAAAACTATTTTAAAAATATAGTTATTCAGTACCTTTTCACCTTTGAAAACACACCTTTGTGATTTGTCAACTTAACAATGAGCATGGGAAAACAAAATTAAATCAATGAAGTATAACAATAATTTTTACCAGGACTGTAGTTCTGTCACCCTGCCACTCACTGCCAATATAAACCATCAATAGAATTTTGCACACAATGTTTTTGCAATGGTGACAATACAAGTGTAATCGCTCAAATCTCCAGGATTGTCCAAGGTTAATCAAGTGAGTACTGCATATTATTGCTGCCAGTTGAGTTAGACTTTGAATAAGTCTTGTCCTTTGACACTGGTATTGAATTACTGCACAACTGAATTGCTTTCCATAATAGATTTTGTGGGATTGAGAGTGGATTGCAGCCAGAAGTAAGGTCGCTGAAATATCGCTTATTTTATTTTTATTTATGCATGAAAACTGACAGGAAATGCCGGTTTTTACATGCTTATGAATATTCATGAGATCGGATACCTTAGTTTAAAAAGCCTGTAAACTCGCCAAAATAGCATAGAATCTCAAACCAAACTTGCAATTAGAAGCATGAAAGTTATGAA
>JXSR01S001225.1:12985-29794 GCA_000969725.1 Ophiothrix spiculata | reverse complement strand
AGTCATCAATCCCAAAATAGTAACTATTGTATCAATTTTGTTAGAAATTGTGTAAAATACAACTTGATTAAATCGTACAAAAATAGTGTATATAAATTTTGTAAGGAAAACCAAATAATTTGCTTTCTAAAATTTGTGCTTGTTTTATCATCAAAATTGTCTTTAGTATATATTTTACAAGTTAGATGTCATTTTTGTTTTCTAAAATATTGTTTATTCAGAAATGTGTGATATGATGTTGTTTCTTGTCTAAGAGCCTTCCTCCCATACATCAACTCGGAAGCATCCAGCTGTACAAACAAGACCCACTGAAAAAGATATATCATTTATCGTATAAAAAGGTATATAGACTTTGCTTAGGTAGAATTATTATGTGAAATACTTGCAAAATAATTTCAGAAAATAGTTAAATTTGAAAAGAAAAAAATGTATTTTATTTGTCCACAGACGTGCAGCTTTTATCATTCCAGTCAATTTCAGCGATGAAATAAAATGTTAAATCGTTATCTAAAAGCTAAAAATCATTACTGCAATAAATCTATTTTATCAAATTGTCAAAATGGTCCATTTCTTGTGACATATTACCAATTTTTATCTACTTGAGCTAAATGCATCAAATCCTTCTGATTATGAATCAAAACTGTGATATAATCATATGAGAGGTTGCTCTGGCAAAATGAGCGGAAAGTCGCGAATGAAGATTTTGAATAAATGGCCTCTAAAAGTAAAAATATGATGAAAATGTCAAATTTCGTTTTTTGACGGGAACTGCAATTATTCACACTTAATCGATCACTTTTTCCTATCATACTCTACATCAGTAACTTTGAATTCAGTTTGCAGCTAACTCTTAATTTCAGATATTCATTGGACTACCTTTTATTTCGGTCTCTAAATAGAGAATTCAATAAGAAAGTGTGGCATATTATGTATCATTCGAAAGCAAAGATTATAGAGAATTAAAATATGTCATAAACTCAATTTTGAAATTTGTGACTTTCCGCTCATTTTGCCAGAGCACCCCTCATATTGATAAGAATGAGACAGTAAGTAGAAGAATTCGAACACTTACCATGTGAGATTGTCGAGACCAGACAAAGAAAATCAGAGTAACTTACTGACAAAATTGAATCAAATAGTGTAAAAATCTGCTGTCAATCTATGCCTCAAGGCCAGCAGCTAAACATCTTTACAGCACATTGTCAAGTTGTCTCATGTAATCAAATCGTCATCAATCCCAAAATAGTAACTATTGTAGCAATTTTGTGAGAAATTGTGTAAGGCTGCGATCACATAGAACTATACTATTAGGGTATACGGTGCACGATTTCACCTGGGCACGCGTATAGATTTAATCGAACACGTGTCTTTGATGCTACCGGGTCACATAAGAGGGCACTATTCAAAAAAACAAATAGCTTGCCGTGTCTGTATAAAATATAACCATCGAATAGCGAATACCGTATACCGTATACTTCTCTGTGATCGCAGCCTAAGATACAACTTGATTAAATCGTAAGAATTAAAATAGTGTATATAAATTTTGTAAGGATACCAAATAATTTGCTGTCTAAAATTTGTGCTTGTTTTATCATGGAAATTCTTTAGTACTATATTTTACATGTTTTAACATTTAAAAATGTCATTTTATGTTTTTTTTCAGAAATTCACAGTGTGATATGTTGTTTCTAGTCTAAGAGCCTTCCTCCCACACATCACCTCGGAAGCATCCAGCTGTACAAACAAGACCCACTGAAAAAGGTATACCATTTATGTATCAAAAAGTATATAGACTTGCTAAGGTTGAATTATTTTGTGAAACACTTGCAAAATAATATCAGAAAATAGTAATATTTGAAAAGAAAAAAAATGTATTTCATTTGTCCATCAGACGTGCAGTGAAGGCACATGTAGCCAAGACTGGTATTTATAGTCATCTGAAACAAACCTTTTCATTCTGGGTGGGATCAAATCGCATCATGCGTGAACAACAAACCAATCAAATCGATCTTCAAGTCACGCAGCAACAGAATTGTCAAATCACGCGAGCTCACAAGTATCGCTTGAGTTGCGTTTGAAATTTAACCTCGGCGCACAAGACGCGGAAAAGTAAAAAGGTTTTCTTCACGCGACTATAGTTAATATCTTTAAATAAATATATACGAGTATGACATATTTATAGAGGATAGCCTCATCAATGTCTGGCACTGCTTTCCATGAGAGTACTCTGTCAGAGATGGTTAGATTGATTAGCCAGTTTTTGATGCAGGCGGTAAACTGGAGCGCCCGGAAGAAAAACTGCGGAAGCAAGTTTGGACTGGCAACCAATTGCACACCACAGCGCCAAGATTGGGAATCGAACCCCTGGGCTCTTTTTTTATTTGATGTGTCACATACTTTTGAGGAACAAAGGTACACTCGCGGTCTAAAGTATTTCATCACAGCCCTATTTTTGTAAACTGATGGGGCGTTGAAGGATCATTTTTCGTTTGCTTCCAAGCATTCTCTTGGCGTAGTCAAGCGTGACCAGGACATTTAATTGCCTGCTTGTCACTCAATTACATATACACATTCCATATGACCACTCAACTTGAGCGGTTTTTCAACCCATTTGTGTTGTTGCCCCTACCCGTTCGTGAGAGGGTTGATCCCATTCTGAGCTCAGTTTTACACTTAACTAGATTACCTATCAGATCTGACCAAAAGCAACATAAGTTTCCCGATAGTTTCCTTGTTACCACCATGTGAAATATGGCTGAATAAAGTGTTTGTGCGGAAATACTTTAGACCGCTAGTGTACAGGTGTATGGCAAAACTAGTTGGGATTAGGTCTTGAGGTAATATACAAAGGTATACCAGCTCATAGTAAGCTTTGCCAACTAAATATGGTATGGCACACTGAATGAAAACTGGAGATAGCTATGTAAAATCAAGCCTGTAAATTCTGGATAAAGTTCCAAGATAAACATAATTTGTTTCCATATATGTCTCCAGATTAATGCAATCGTAAATCAAACCTGAGGCTTAAATCATGATTAACTCGGTTATATGTTATTGGAAACATACTGATCAATCTTGAATATTTATCGCTGCAGACAAAATTATAAGTTCACAGATAATAAAATCTATTTTAAGTCTTACCAAATTGAAACATATATTAAAACTCAAAAGAGTTTTAGAATATTTTTAAATGGTTTAAAATTGTTTTAAATGTTTCAAAGTGTTTTACTTTTGCAAAATAAATATAGGTACAGAAATACAATGAATAACATTCAGATATCTTCGTTTTCATTGTACCTTTCAAAACATATTAGTTAGGTATACAAGAGCTACAAAACTGCTTAATGGTCAAAATAAACTATAACCCATTTATTGAACTAAATTTGCAAAACGTCAAAGATTGTTTTCAAAAACTTATTTCAATGCAATACTTAAATTTGATATGTAATTGAACTTTTCTTTTAAACTTTCTTAACTGCACCAACAATTACTGTAAAATACCAGTACATTACAAAAACTTTTGATTGATGATTGTTTCAAAAAAGGCATTTAACTTGGAAAAATTGTTACACAGATTATTAAGATCAATATTGAACAGAATTTCATCAAAATATGCCATTCCACATTAAATCAAAACAAAATGGTGTCGGAAACAACTTGTAATAGATCTAAATAATCAAAGATGAAATATTTGTAATTATTAAAGACAGAAACACTCTAGATGTCACAACTCTCCTCTATATTCAACAATAAAAGCTGTACAAGACGTCACTTTGAAAGCGTAGTCACAGTTTGAAATGTGAGGATAAATAGGTTTTCACAATCCTTCTCTGTCTCTATATTCCATCAATATATTCATCTTGATCTACTAATGTCATTATTTCTTGCATTTTGACAATCTCAGATGCTTATCAACTGAGTTCAATTCAAGTTTATTGCAATGTTCAGTGTGTCTTCAGATGTGGTGTAGAAAAGGGAACTTCTTGTCAGTCTATTTAAAAGTGATGGATATTGATTTTGAGTTTCTGCTACGAATATACTTTTTTTTTAAGTTGAAAATATTTAAGACACTGGTCACACTGTAAGTATTCATATCATGATAAATATAATAACAGAAGAAAAATGTGCGGGTTTTTTTTTCAAAGTTGAAAAATTTCAAGACACTGGTCACACTGTAAGTATTCATCTCATGATATATACAAATAACAGAATGGGATTGTTTTTTGCTCATTATACAGTAGTAAAATGTCAAATTTATCCTCATAGGTGTTTATACAATGCTTAGCATTATTGCATGGAATGAAGATATCTATATGAAATGGAAATTTAGCATGTAGGTAATATCAATCATGAATAACACACATAATAACAACCCACAACCTGAGTTAAAATAAAAACTAAATATAGCCAAACAATTACAATTTTCTAAGTTCCCTATTCAAGTTCTATTTCATGAACATTCTATTTTAGTCAAGATAACTAGAGATAATTGCCTGGCATCATTTTAATACTGCAGGAAATATTTAAGAAATTTAAAGGGGGTAGCGGGTTGGCGCAGCGGTAGTTACCTCGCCTTGCACCAATGAGGTCCCGGGTTCGAGTCCCGCGCCTGGCGCTTTATGTGCATTTGGTTTTCAGTCCATGCTCGCTTCCGCAGGTTTTTCTCCGGGTGCCCCGGTCTTCCTCCTGCATTCAAAACTGAATTTAAAAAACATCTTGGAGCCCTGTTAAAGATAAGCTTCTTTCAGCTTACTTGGTACAAAGTACCAAGTTGGGTTTCCTTGGCGAAATCCTAAACAAGGTGATTTTTTTTATTTATTTTTTTTATATATTTATTTAACCTGGAATATCAAATATATTTGAAAGATTATCTAGAGTAATAAGTACTTACCTGCAATTTTCATTTAAGTAGTAACATCGAGGGCAAGTGACATAAAAAAATGAAGAAAGAAAAATTACAATTAGAAAAAACATTCAACATACCAAAACATTATGCAATATACAAGTACGGTTTTTCATCATTCAAATTATCATGCGATGTATGGCATGAAGTTATCTATATGAAACAGAAATTTAGCATGTAGGTAATACCAATCATGAAAAACACACACACACAATTAGAAAAAACATTCAACTTACCAAAATATTGGTTTTTCATCGTTCAAATTATCATGCGATTGCAACAGTGTTACAATTATGTATTCCAATCACTTTTTGACCCTCCACTTTTCAAAATCAAATTTGAGTTGTCAATATCAAAAGAAAATTCATAATCATAATCCTTGTATATTTTCATACCCAAACTATGTTTAATTTTTGAGACGTGTCCAAAAAGGTCGCAAAAACTTGAAAATTTAGTTTACCAAATAAAATAAAAAATACTGTTTAGTGTGGGTCATTTTTAAGCACATTTTGATTACATCAAATTGCCTCAAACTATGTATGATGGCTTGTGATAGTGTGAGATGATTAATGTTATATTATCAGTTAATTCTGGTATCAACATAAAACTTCAAAGCTAAATATACCAAGAAATAGGTGTTAGGGTATTTATGCTAGCTATATAGATTTATACGAAATGTATGTTTTGCTGGCAACCTAAATTTAAAAATACAGTTTCGGATCTTCAACAAAGTGTTTTCACAAAATGTTTTACAAGAACTGATAGCTTAGAAGAGAGCATCTGAACTCATTTTATCAGGCTTGATCAGTATTTCCATTGAGTAAATTAATTTGACAATGCAATGCATCTTTAGCTACATACATGTTTTCACAAATTTGAGGCATACTTGTTATCCTTGTCCTGATAATTTTTATTATTTTCGCAAGGCTTAACAAAACTCATGGTAAAATATGCATGACGCCATAGCATAACATCTTGACATCATAATTCTCTAATTTATTTTTCTGATGGGAATAACAAAATGAAAGAGACACTTAGCATAGTTAAATCAATTGTGAAAAGCACACATATCACCCACCCACAGTACGAACTAAATATAGCAAAATAATTACTCTCCTCTAATTCCTTATTTCTATTTCATCAGCATCCTATTGGAGTCTACATAACAAGAGATGATTGCCTCGTACCATTTTTCATATGGCAGGAAATATCATATCATCAAGTCCCATATAAAAGTGCTCTTTTACAGCACTTTGCCCAGAGGTTATTAACTTGAAAGTTTAGGTGACATTTTCATAAAGGGCAGGTAGTGTTAGATATCAGTCAGTTTTGCTGTAGTTCAATGGTAATAGTATGTTTGATGGATTGTGATAGTGTGTTCAACCAACACTTCTATAAAATGTTTTACAGAAATGGATAGCTTGATAGAATGTGTCTCAGCTCATTTTATCATCTTTGTTTTCTTGTTCAGAAGTGCCTTTGATTTGCATATTTGACAGTATGATACATATCTTGCTACATATTTTTACAAAATCTGAGGCATAATTTGTTTATGATATTATTTATTTTAGCAAGGCTTAACAAAATTCATATCATTTTTTTTGGAATCAACCTTTCTGATGGCAGGAAAAAAACAAAATGAAAAAGACACTTAGCGTAGTTAAATCAATTGTGAAAAGCACACACATCACCCACCCACAGTACGAACTAAATATAGCAAAATAATTACTCTCCTCTAATTCCTTATTTCTATTTCATCAGCATCCTATTGGAGTCTACATAACAAGAGATGATTGCCTCGTACCATTTTTCATATGGCAGGAAATATCATATCATCAAGTCCCATATAAAAGTGCTCTTTTACAGCACTTTGCCCAGAGGTTATTAACTTGAAAGTTTAGGTGACATTTTCATAAAGGGCAGGTAGTGTTAGATATTTGATGTCAGTCAGTTTTGCTGTAGTTCAATGGTAATAGTATGTTTGATGGATTGTGATAGTGTGTTCAACCAACACTTCTATAAAATGTTTTACAGAAATTGATAGCTTGATAGAATGTGTCTCAGCTCATTTTATCATCTTCGTTTTCTTGTTCAGAAGTTCCTTTGATTTGCATATTTGACAGTGTGGTGCATATCTCGCTACATATTTTTACAAAATCTGAGGCATAATTTGTTTATGATATTATTTATTTTACCAAGGCGTAACAAAATTCATATCATTATCAATTTTTTTTCTGAATCAACCTTTCTGATGGCAAGAGAATAACAAAATGAAAAAGACACTTAGCGTAGTTAAATCAATTGTGAAAAGCACACACATCACCCACCCACAGTACAAACTAAATATAGCAAAATAATTACTATCCTCTAATTCCCTATTTCTATTTCATCAGCATCCTATTGGAGTCAAGATAACAAGAGATTATTGCCTCGTACCATTTTTCATACGGCAGGAAATATCATACCATCAAGTCCGATATAAAAGTGCTCTTTTACAGCACTTTGCCCAGAGCTTATTGACTTGAAAGTTAAGGTGACGCTTTCATAAAGGGTAGGTAGTGCGATGTATTTGATGTCAGCCGACTTTGCTGTAGTTCAAAAATAATAGTGTGTTTGATGGTTTGTGAAAGTGTGTATTGGTGAGGATAATTAAAGTCATTACAAAATGTCAATGTGTTTTAGCATAAACATAAAAAGGAAACTAAAATACACAAATATATGTATATATAATGTATGTAAAATATTTCTCTTGGCAAGCAAAATATGTGACCGTCCATCCCAAACTAGCCATAAATGCAACATCTTGCTATTTTCACCTTTTTAAATATTTGCAAAGACCATGCTACACGGATTAAAATGACACCTTATTGAACTTCACACACTTTTCCAGAAGTCAAGTTGTGGTCCGTCAATGGTTGTCAGAGAGTAAAATGTATAAATGAGATAAATGCATTCAAAGATCAGTAAGTTCTATATTTTCTATTTATTGTCCTCAAAATAAATATATATATTTCATATTTCAGATCATTTTTTGAAATGAAACTTTGCTGGTGTTTTGGAGTAGGCACAAGGATTGTAAATCTGTCGAAAATCAATTTCGGCAAATTACGGTCTTGACACATTTTTTCACCTGTAACACAAAATGAACAGTTTGCTCCTTTGGATTGGACGGCCATATATGTATTGTATTTAACTTCTATAAAAATATCAATATAGCTTCAGACCAATTTTAATTCTAAAAAATATCTTACAAACAAAATCTGAGCATTTGGTAGAGATTGATGAATTTAGAACTCATTCATTCAATCCCTTTAAATATCAATCATTTTTCTTAATGCCAAATCATAAAGCAGTTGGTGCATTCTGTAAAATTATACCCTTCTCACATTCTTATTAAAGGGGCATTGGACAAAATTTTGAAATTCTGTTTGTCAATGGTTTTCACTTCCTATGTTATAAAATAACAGTCAATTACCAGATATCAGGAAAATTTTGATCAAAACCTTCAAAAAAGTCAAAAAATTTGAATTTTATTTTTGTTTGTTGATTTTGGGTATGAGGCTATTCTCTAAACGTATTTATTGATGCTATACAATGACAAAGAGCCAAAGATTTGTTTGTAAAACATTCCTTTCACATCATAGATTGCAGATAAATCAAAAGAAATTTTGAATTACATTAGAACTCCTGAAAAGGCCAATTCTAAAAATTCACCTATAGAGGGCAATATTTATCTTTGTCGACAACGATAATTAAAAATAATAGAATATCTAAATATTTTTATATATAGGGTTTGAATTTGACAATGAAACTTTGCATGCTGTCATTATTACCGCTAATACTTCAAATGATGCAAAAATCTCAAAATGTTTGGGTAATATGATAATGCTGAACTTGTCCAATGCCCATATAAGTGAAGCAACAACATAGAATTAGCACATCACCACAGATTACTGCACCGGAGTAAATGATCCGAACCAATTGAGTTAATTTGTAATGAGTATCCTTGATTAGAAATGGCATGTTCGGCCTACATTTCTGGGAGATGGCCATGTTCATAATTGATGATAACTTGAGAGCATTTGCAGGTCACCCGTTTTGGTGTCAATAATTATTTCAGGTATTTCAGATTTACTATGCTTGAATTTGATACTTTTTTAAGCCACTCAACTGAGTCCTGACAAAAATAAACAGCGCAGAAATGGCGAGAAACAAATATCAATTTGTCAAGGAAAACAGACCAAACTGACGATAACCTTTTTATAAATGTTTCTAGACCAAATCCGTGATAGCTATTTACATAATGTACTTGAATTTCCTACACTTAGATATGCAACCTTTACTTAACCACTCAACAAATATCACATCGTGAGCTGGGTACAAAATACGTCAGCAGCAGCCGCAAATTGACTCGATTAACGAAGCAGGCGCTAATTACGCCAATTGATCAATTTTTTCCTTTGGTACTCCATCCAATGACCATTAACTTATGTGTTTAATGCCGCATCATCATCCCGATATTAATAACAAAGTGCTTGTTGTTGATCAATATTCTCATCGCAAAGTTCAAATGGAGGACAGGCACTTAGTGGAGTTATCACAACAAACAAACAAATTGGGGCAAGCAAATAGCCATCATGAGATAGTCTTGGAGATAAGTCCGCTATCAATTATTGAGTACGATGAGCTGGTGGGCAACATTGCGAGCAGATGTTTGTTGTTTACCGACAATATTTACTCAAACTTGATGCTCAGTCGGGGTCTGAAAGCTATGGGTAATTTAAAGAGTTACATGTGATGTTATCACCATAAATCATAAAATGGGATATGATTTAGCGAAATAACTCAGAAGTAATATTGAAACGAGGAAATCAACACAACATAGTGGCCTTTGTTTCTCAGGTTAATCTTTTTTCAACTAACCTCTGTGACAAATTTACTAATTTTAAGATGATTTTCAGCGACTTAGTGTTGATTTTAAACTGGTAAATAAAGAGATACTTACAGCAAGCAAACAAACATTGAATCAAAAACTTCCTATTTTAAGGGTAAAGGGAATCCATCTGCTCAGGAAAATGTGAATCTTAACTATTTTTAATCATGAAAAGATAAATATTTTCCACTGCATTTGTGGGGACTCGAACCATGGACTATGACAGGGGTTAGTCATGCATTACGAAGTGAGGGATCTACCGCCGAGCTATCAAGGCAGCGTTGAGATCGTGAACTAAAATCTAAAACATAAACATCAGAATGCCATATTTTTCTTTTGTTTACATAAAAATTGCATTTTTTGCCTCATTGGGATGCTCAATTTGTAAGTAAACTATGCGAATGCGTATATCAGACAAAATGTAGATAATGTAGATACTTATTCACAGCTCAAACAGGGCGAACTCAGAGTCGTAATTCACGTCCGGCTCTTCGGGCAAAACAACGCGGGTTTGTTACATTATCATTCAAAATCAACACAGCATATTTATAAAATATTGTTTGTAATTCAATAAGAAGTATCAAGCCTACAATCTGTCAAAATTTGAAACCAGTCGAATTGTTCGAACATCTTGAAATTATGAGGTTTCAGCGAAAAAGGGTCAACTTTTTTTCGAAGTAGTCTTTAGGCGTCATTTGACCTTAATAATGGACGTGAAATCACTAGTAAAGATTTAATGTATAAACTAGAGACTCTATTTAATATGTACGCCAAAAATTGTGATATTCTGATAGTTGTAAGTAGGTAAAAACTTGCAGTAAACATGACATTCTGCCGAGCGAGACGTTTTTAGGGATTGTAGCCTTAATCTATATTCTTAATATTTCTTGATGACATCCAGAATGCAGGTTGAGTTTAAAATACGAACGATAAGCTTAAAGAAACTGTCTGTATACATGTAATGATTAGCATGTTTACAATTTTAAGAGTAGTTTCTTCTTAATAAAACTGCCTAAATGTTGGCTTACAGACATACAATTCTATTTCAAGATTGTATATAGAGCATGTAAAAGAAAAATATTTAAATTAAAGATAAATCTAAATCATTATTTAAATTTCCCCTTTGGCTAAGACAATATGAACATAATTAACTATTTTTCAACTTTTAATGCCAAAAGGAATGACCTATTTCAATGCTCAACACTTTTCATTTTCACCAGAAAATGATTTTAGGCAAATGTTTTGACAGTGTTTTAAAACATTTAAATTATTTCTACATCTGATATGCCTTTGGAATTGTTTTAGCTCCCTAGATGATATCTTATTACCAATATTATGTTTCTACATTCTGAATTAGCTTGATGACGTCAAAACCGCTATACAGAATCAATCAATTTATTATAGGGGGCATGCCTTAGAGATAGATGTGGGTTATTGTTTTTGTAACAGATATAAGTACATCTGATTTTATTTGTAATGTGTTTGAACTGATACCGACAAATCCTGAACTGTGTTAGGGTAAACATTCAGATAATGATGGTATTGGTAAACACATTCTGCTCTAGGAAGTAAATAAACTTTTGGTAACCTAAAACTCGGTATAATGCTTTTTCTTTGCTTTAAACACTTATTTGCTGTTTTACAGTTTTATGGTGTTCTAACTGGCATTTGGAAAATTATTCCTCTTTTCATCCCTCTTTGTTTAAATTTGGGCAAAAGATAGGAGACAAAAACATTTTGATCTTGTAAAGTTTAAGCAAAGATACCTTCCAAACATTACATACATACATACATACATTATGGACATTTATTAGGCGCCATTTCATATAGATCACGGCGCACCATGATGGAACAAATAAAAGAATGGTGAACACATGAAAAGCAGCAAACTGAAACATTACATATAACATTGGGGCAAACTACACTGGAATGTACATTCATCTCGATACGTTTGTGTGCATCACACTCTGCGTGTGCGTGTGCGTTGACATGCGAATTGGTATTACGCATAGGTATAATGTATAGGCGCAAAGACATACGCGCAGTTGCATCTGCAGCTTGAGGGCAGCGTGAATCTAAATCTGGAAGACACATCATCATGTAGACACAATCTCAACTCCTGGAATGTACATGGATGTACATTCTCATGTAGTTTGCTCTTATGATGGGATTGTTTGGCTATGTTTAGAACAGATTTCCTTTAAAACTAGCAAAGGCAATTGAAAATTAACTTCAAAGATACTTAAAATTCAGCCAAATCTAGACAAACTATGCTCCTGTTTTAACTGTGATTAATGTAGAATTTGACACAATTTCCAAGGTCATTTACATCTTCTATTGCCATTGCAGCTTTCTCAAGTTCTTACCAAAAGACTTTGAACAGATACAAGTCCTTGAAATTCAAACCTGTAGGCTTATATTTAGTTTCATATGCTAGTTGTCCCACTTCTTTACATCATCTTTACAGAAATTGACTAACATTTTGTAATACCTCCATGGGAATGTTGTTTACATACAATATCTTCAATCGGCTCTGACATTTACTTTAGATTACAACATTCTCAATTTCTTTAATACCTCACAGATTTCAAACAAGTGTAAATTCTAGTTTTGATATGTGTAAAAGCTTATAAGAAGTACTCTGAACAATGCAAATTGTAAGAAACCTGCACCCTTCTTAAAACCCCTTTTGACAATATAAACAAACAGTTCAGTTCAATAATACCTCTGTAGCTTCAGGGTTCAGTACCAGCTTGCTACCTAAATCGCGGTTACCTAAATCGCAGAAGCTAAAATGTGGTCGTTCATCTCTATACAGCCGTAAATGCAGCAGAGTTTATTTTGTGCTTCATGTGAAAATACATGCCAAAGTCGTGATTTGCCAAAATTGATCTTTGGCAGATTTGCAATCCTTATGCTTATTATACTTCAAAAGTGAAATTTCAAGAAAATGATTGGAAATATGAAATATATCTGTATTTTCTAAGAATGATCAACATAAAATATAGGGCTTACTGATCTTTGAATGCATTTATCTCAGTTCACCTTTTACTTCCTTAAAAACAATTGACAGAACATAATTTAACTTCCAGAAACCGGTTGAAGTTCAATTAGGTGTCATTTTAATCCTTATAATATGGTCTTAGCGAATATCTTAAAAAGTGAAAATGATAAGAGGTTGCATTTATGGCTGATTTGAAATGAACAGTCACTTAAAAGATATTTGTTAAATTATTTTTTTATTTCAGCATCTGGTTTAAGACTACACATAAAGAGCATTATTCAGTGGACTACATCAAAAGTAAAATCTAAAATTCAGCTCATCTGAGAATTCTCAGATTTTCTGCTTTTACTCACCATCTTCTCCACATATCACGATGCATCGTCTGTACTTTATATATAAATCATGATGAAAAGAAATTGAAGCTAGTCTATTCAATATTGACATTGTTTCATCAAGAATCCAGTGCATAATGAAGTATGATTTCTATAAACTTCAAGAGATGAAAAACAATACTGTTGATAATTCACCTTTGCTCCATCGATATTATCCAACTGATTAATACTTTCTATTGCTAGAAATCACTTACAGACATTTTTAAATATATAAGCTTAATTAATGATACTAATATCTGCCTTTGCGAGCATTAATGATGCACAAAATTGCAAAATTTTTGAGTGTGAAGAAATCATCAAATTGAAGATGATGATATTTGATCAAGGTTAAATCAGTGGTTGATGCTGTCAGAAAAGCTTTTAACATAAAGTGCATGATTACCCGTAGGCTGAAAAGGTTAAATTATATCAGAAGTCAAATATTTTTATCAAGCAAAGTTAATCAGATTATGTAGATATAAACATCTTGAAACATTTTCATTCAAACTTCTAAAGCAAATTAAAATGAAATAGATCAGTATAAACCTATTTAATTTTATCTGTTTTTTTATTTTTCATGTGGTATCTTCATTGGCCCAGTAAGTAGAGCGGGCGTTAGTAATGCCAAGCTCCCTGGTTCGAATCCTGGATGGTCACTGATTTTTTTCGCTGACCATCATTTATGTTGTGTGGTTGCCCAGTTTCAAATTTATGTCAATTTACATCTTGCAACAAACTGTTTCTACTTCAATAGGTCCATTAAACAATTAATTAGCAATGCCGATTAAAGAAGTTACCACTTATTTTGCAATTAAAAGCATGATATAATGAAAAATCAATCAAATCAGATTCATTTAAATTGATTATCAGTAAGTAACAGATTGCATTGCGATCATCATCATAGATCATGGAGTCCGTTATCTATGCTGTGATTCACTAACACCAACAAAAATGGGTGGATTGCCTTGAAAAGTGAGATGGCCAGTCCAAATCAAATTAAAAGCTGTATGGCGTGCCATGGCACATCAAGGTTTCTGAAAATGTATGAAAAAGATGCTTTTTCTTGATTTATTTAGCCAATTTTCAGCCTGAACTTATACAAGAAGCTCTTCAAAATTGTCAAAATTGTTCAAATTGGCGCAACTTCGGTAATCTTAGAGGGAACACTGATCCCAATCTTTTATAATGTGGCCAAAGACTTTCCTCGTTACCTTTTTAGCAATAATACAGCAGAGGTCCATCCTCACTGTGTGGCCGATTTCATGTCCTGTGACCATCTTCATTCAGTAAGATCCATGTAAATACTTCAACATGACATTCACTCTCAATAACATATCAGCACTTTCTTCAAAAAGCAAGGTACAATGATAGAGCAACCGTTGAGATAGAATTAATAATTTTGTGTCTGCTTATGGATTCCTGACAAAACTATAGGCCTATACAAGTACTGGATTTGCAAACCAGGTCATTTACGTATAATTTGACAGTGGTCTGACATGAAATAAAGTATTTTGCTTGGATACACTTTAAGCTATGTTGAAAAATACAATGAGGAAAAAAAATTAGATCAACAAGAACAGAAAAAAGAAAGAGTACAGAAGACAGGGAAAAAAAAGGAAGAAAACAAAACAAAAACTTAAAAGAGATGACAAATTGGGAAAGGTTTCTAACATTTCATCTGTGAGATTTTACTTAGGTAATCACAGAAAAAACAGGTCTAAATCAACTTTAATTTAACAATACTTTTCAAAGCTTGATTGTTAATTTACTCATATGTATTGCTTCTTATCAACTAGACATTCTGTTCGTATTGCTATAACTGGTCACAATTGTGTTCTTTAACATTAACAATTATCTGAAATTCTACTTTTTTTTAAATATCTAAGGGGAGTTTTATCTTAATAAACCATCAGGCCAGGGTGTTTCCTTTTAAACAAATCATTAATACATTATTAGTAAGAGCCATAGTGAGAAACAGTACATGGGTACCTTTAACATAATTTGGACCCCAGATATAATTCCCATCTATGATTTGGACTTTGTACATTTTGCAAATTTTGAGGTACAGGTTTATTTGTTTCAGGTTTTTTATTTAACAGAATTCTATCTTGAATCAAACTCTGACAATATGTTTGTGGCCTTTTTAAAAATATGAATACATGCAAGAAAGTTTGTCCCATCCATTTTATCTAAACACTGTTCCGACATACTCGAGCTCAAAAAGTAAAACAACTAGATTTGATTCAATACACGCTCTTGATGATGATGGTAAAGATCTCTATGAGCATGAATATGGATATCAGAATTGGACATTTCTGGAGCAAACACCCCTCACAGTATACACAACACTGTTTGTAAATGGGGTTTTCTTGCAGGGTCAATACTCTACTTTCGCAGATAGCTACAGATAACTTCTTACAATGAGTGTATATCAAAATGTCCTTCGATATATTTGGACTTGGTTTACTCAGGAGTGAAGATTAATTTTCTAGTAATTCTGATATATACGAAGGGTATTCAATAAGTTTGTGGCATGTGGTAAAAGGAGATGAGCTATGCCGTTCTTTTTAATATGTTATGTGGTTCAACTTAATTTATGAATATTTGCAAAGTTTCAAGTTAAAAGCTGCTTTGGTTTTAATTTTACAGAAACTTACAACTTGAGGTTTCTAAAATTCAGAATTAAGCATTAAAATTGTTCAAATCTTACATTATGAACAGGTCTTGATTCCCTGTAAATAGTATCAACATTTACCTTACATTCTTCATATATCATTGCTGATAAGAATCTGTCACATCATGATGCATGATAAATAAAAATGTATATTATATTCAAAATTATTGGAGATAAGCTTCACTGCAAGCACCCATGGCTATATCTATCCCACAAAGTAACAATACAGCTGAGTATGTGCATTTATCATTACACGTTACTTGCCTTAAACTTTTGTACCGTTGATTTTGACATTTCACCGGTAATAAATCATCCAATATTTAGTCAACAACCCACTAAGTTACCATTTTTCAAGAACTTGAAGGACATGAATATGCCTTGAGGGCATCATTGTGTCCTTCACAACCCTCAAAGTAGACCACATGGTATTGGGTGGGCTAAACATTGGATGATTTATTACCAATGAAATGTCAAAATCAGCGGTACAAAAGTTTAAGGCAAGTAACGTGTAATGTAAAGCACAGCAGATACTTCCATTAAATGTACAATTTCACTTTAATCTATTCCCATGCAAAAAAGTTGTACGTATATGTATATGTTTTATATTTAGTCGATTCTACCTGAAGTTATGAAAGAGAATTGAATGTCTACTTAATTTTGTAGGATTTCTCCAAGTGAAAAGGAAGTAGCTTGCAATTTATCTGCAATACACACACTTCATTTTTACTTTGTTAGGCAAGTATCAAGCCCTTGCAATCTAAAAATCTATTGTAATCAAATGTCTCATCCAATAAACAGTGGACATAATAAAATTTGATTTGTTCTGCAACTAAAAAGTCCATGATAAAGAGGAAAGGAAATGGAAACTAGAGAGCCACCGGCTCAGTAACCATGCACGAAAGCCCGTTAGCAAAAAAAAAAAAA